>JBCAUA010013309.1:0-13039 GCA_038406235.1 Peronia verruculata | reverse complement strand
GATAGATAGATAGATAGATAGATAGATAGATAGATAGATAGATAGATAGATAGATAGATAGATAGATGGATAGATAGGAATTAGCTGTATAAATGAAACTACGATGCTACGATTGCTGTAAAACTGAGAAGAAACGAGATAAAACGGTTAGTAATCAAGGGGAAAAAATCAAATTATGTATGGACTGGTTTGTTATTAATTAAGATACCTATCCGCTGCTAATATGGTTGTCTGTTCAGTGCTCATCACCTTTCCCTCTGACCAGGAACCGGAACTTAAACAATTATAATCATCGGTGATTCAATTGAACTGACCGCTCTGCAGCTAACGTTGCTAAGCCGCGAGCAAAGATAGTGGAGCAACCACGGCCTCCATGTGAAATCACTTAACCCCTAAGCACTTTGAATAGCATAGAAACTGGATTCCACAAAAGACTAAGCCACAGCTTATCTTAGTCACAAATCATAATATATGTATAATATAATGTACAATCCTTATCATAATTATCCACATCTCCTTATCGTAATCCTCGCTAACCCATCTTTACCTCACTATCGTCATCTATTAAGGAATAAAATCTGAGCAGTCAGAAACTGTAAGAAAAAGGAAAAGGGGGAAGACCATAAAAGCAGACAAAGAAAGAAAGAAAGAAAGTGAAACGATTAACAAGACTGATTGACACTACATACAGTACATGTCTATCAAGCCCCTGCCCCCATTTGTCCATGCCTGTTAGTATTGCATGTATTAGGATTTCCTACAACATCCTTCCCACGATATTCTGTGTCTATTATTACCGAGCGATCCCGTACAGGGGTATTGACGAAGAAAACTGAATCATAATGTGTGTCTTCCAACCAGAGGTTGATTTTCACAACAGAGGACAAGAATAGAAGCAGAGGACAAAAATAGCAAAACGTGGCCATAGCGTTCTTACTCGTGAGTTTTACACCTTTCATCGACCCCCCCCCCCTCCCTCTCCTTTCATCCCCTCCCTCTCGTCTTAAGGTAAATCTCCTTTTTTTTTTCAGGTAAATGTTCTCTCATTTCGATGGGTTTATGTGAGTCTGTGTATGTGTAAGGGGGGGGGGGCTTAATTATCTGTTAAATATCTGTTATTCTATCTCCTCCCCCCCCCCCCATCTTCTTTCTCATATCTCCTTTCATTCCATGGCTTCTTTCATTCTCTCTGACTTTGCCAATACAGATATATAACAAAGGAATACAAGATCTTGGGAGCAAATAATTCTTTTCAAGACCAATAATGCATGAAAAAACATCTTGCGTTCTGTTTTTCGCTATTTCATTGAAAGAATTGTGATTTGTACAATGGTCTGAATTTTATTCGAACCGACATGCTGTTGTATTATAGACATGGAAAAGTACCTGGTATTTGTAGTGTTAGATTACATTTCTGAACAAAATCATAAAAATATATTCGGTTATGCCATCAAATTGCTTGTAAGTTTAAAAAAGGGAAGAAAAGATACATGGTTTTGTTGAATTTGTAATAGCAATCTAAACATTATAGAAATACTAACTAGCAAACGTGTGGCCAAGCTGTTTCTTTCCAAGTCTAAATCCTAGTAAGTGTTTTTTTGTTTTTTTTTTTCAAATATCAGCCACTGTGTTATCAACAACCACTTCACGTGTATTTGTGTATTTAAAATAAAACGAAGCATTGTGGTTAATACCACATCTGACTGTGTAAAATAGCATTAAATTTACAAAGAGAAAATCATGATTTCGCCAATCCAAATCAAATTTACGACTCAAGAAAGGTTTGAGCAATTTATAAATATAGCCTACTGACTTTCATGTGAAAAAGAGCAATTCTGTATTCCGTTATTGGTAGAGACTGAAGTTGCATATAGAAATAATTCATGCAAATTATCAAAAGTTTATTAACATTTAAAAGCAGAGGTCTTGAAAAAAGCACCGAAACGGCACCATGAATGGGAAAATAACACGAGCACATGACGATGTTTTCAAGTTTTGAGGTTTAAATTACTCTTCGCATACATTACATTCATCAGAACTCTGTGACTTTTTCTTGCGGCTGTTCCGTTTTCTAGATCGTTGTTTCCGTCTGTTTCGAATTCGTCGCCTCTTCCCATTGTTTCTGCGTTTTCCCCTAGATCTTTGCCGTCTTCTTGCCCTCCAACGGGGACTTCGCTTTGGGCCGCCATCTAATGCCTGCTGATAACTTGTAACTGTTGGTCCTTGCTGCTGTTGTGCACCTGCTCGCCCTTTGTTCTTTAGTCTGTTCTTTAATCGCCTCTGCCTTCTGTTTCGCCTCCTCTGTAAGCGCCTGATTTGGGACAGTGTCCTTGTTTTTGTCTGTCTAGAATTTTTGCTCCTAACCATAATCTGGACAGTCATTCTAGCACTTCTTGTTTCAAACTCCTCATCTGAGTTGAGAAAAAGAACAAAACCAAAAATAAGTATCACGTTTCTATGATAGAGGAGAGAACGAGATATATAGAGAGAGACAGAGGGAGAGGAAGAGAAAGACAAAGAAAGAGAGAGGGAGAGAGAGAGAGAGAGAGGAGGTGGAGGGGGGGGAAGGGGGTTAGTAAAGTATCTTCTTGTGCACGGTGTTTTCTAAACACAGCTTCTGAGTTCGTCCTTTCTGACACGGTATTATTCTTATGGTTATGTTATTCACATGCATATAATAAAGCGGACATCTTACAAATTTGATCTTTAAAGAGAGAGAATCTATAACTGTTCACATGTACTGTTTAAACAAGTTTTATTTAAGTTAATTGTGTCTTTATAGCCATTCACGGAGTCTTTGTTAAGAATGTCAAATCTAAGTGTCAATGGAGTACTCTCTATTACATTTATTATGATGCTATGGATAAATGTTATTCTTGACAATTTTAAATCTGGTAAAAATAATTGTCAACTCACTAGTTTAGAAATGATGGTTCCACATGTTTTAAGTGTTGTTATTGTTATTATTGTTCTGGCGAAAAAGAGACTGCAAAAACTGGATCATGGCAGTGCCTCCTGCATGCGCAGTAGAAAAGGTTTGGTAGGCTGTGGGAACAGAGCAGTCACATGCACATACATTAGGTTAATTGTTCTGACAACCAACGAGCATTCTTCTTGTCCATGACACTGTGAAAGAAAGTTCTAACACTTCCTTGATTATACCACCACATCATGTAACACTTCTTTTCGAACTGATATTTTCTTTCTTTCTTTCTTTCTTTCTTTCTTTCTTTCTTTCTTTCTTTCTGTCTTTCTTTCTTTCTTTTTTTCTGTCTGTCTTTCTTTCTTTTCTCTCTTTCATTCTTTCTTTCTTTCTATCTTTCTTTTTTTCTGTTTCCTCACAGAAGATTTTGAAAAATGAGTTATTGTATCTTATGTCATATAAACTCACAGTTTGAAACAACCTTATAACAACATTTTGAAAATCTCTTGTGTGGAGGATAAAGAAGAATTATATAAATTTGAAGGAAAGAAATGATGCATTTGACCATATAACCAAGGAACAAAGAATCACTTTTTGTTAAGGTGTCAAGTAAAATAAAGCACTAAAATAAGACAAACTACACGATAGCTTTAATAAGGGGGTTTATACAAAGTAATAAGTGGAATCTGTGCCATAAATGCAAGCAATACGAGTTTTATTACAAGAGAGAACAAGAGACATGCCATAGTGCATTGATAAAGGTAATATTGTGAACTGCATGAAATCATTACTTTTATAAATGAATATGGCACAATCAATCATTTAAATCTCATAATATTTGAAGCATAAATGTTACCACACACGTTAATAATTCCATATTCAAAGAAATGCCTGACTAACCGCGGTTTGCCCATCCTCCCAAAAATAGCTTTTAACTGAAAGCACAGAACTACAGCAAGTTCTCCATTACTTTATAACATAACCTAGTGAGACATGATTAAATTTATGTAGGCCGTACGAAACAAATGGCCAAAATCAGTCTGCATTGACTTACAACGTAAACTTTTTGTGAGGGACATTCTGTCATGAGTAGGGCGCATTCCTTGGATTACAATACAACAGAAACTTTCATACACGCAGCATTGCTATAGCCAGCAAATAATTATATTAGAAAATGTATGGCACTTAGCATTCTTTAATTGGTGTCTAGAGTTGTATTGACCACACACAGTTTTTTTTTTTTTTTTTGTGGACATTCTTTTAATTCACAGCCGGATACTTAATGTGTGCAGCATTATTACGCTGATCATGCAACCTGACTATATGCACCATTCTTTGATGTACCATACAAATTTCACCGCATGCAACATTCTTTCACTTACAATACTGAAATATGACATGGCATGCACCATTCTTTGATTGATCACACACATTTACTGCATGCAGTATTCTTACAGTCGATCATTCAGAGTTTCGGAATGCAGCAATTTTTCACAGGTGTACACGCAGCCTTTATGCATGCAGCATTCTAAAACTGGGTATCCCCAATACAAAGCCTTCACCAACTTACCCGTCTCTGCCATCAAACTTCTCCTGGGCAAGCGGAGCCGCTCTTTTTCCGTCAGATCTGTGTTACATGTGCCAGGATCGCTCCTCCTGAGAAATCAAAAGATCATCGCCATTATCAACATCATCATCATTTTACAGAAGTGTCTTCTAATTAATCCATTGACTGTCAACTAGTATGGGGAAAAAAATCAATAAAAAGGCCACAAAATGAACAAAATATATTAATGGATAAATATTTAGGAAAATGAAATTTACAATTAAAAAATAAACAAATTTCTAAATTTTAGAGCCTAATTTGGTTCTTCTTCAAGATAAAGAAAAGAATTGTCATCATCATCATCATTATCATCATCACTATCGCATTCATATCATTATCATCATCACCATCATGACCATCATCTTCATCATCGTCATTATTGTCATTCATGATCATCAGCCAACAAGTCAAACATCCCTTCATTGTCTTGTCTGATCGTCTGTCCATTCGTCCGTTTCTTTTTTGTCCGTCCGTCAGTCTTCATTAGTCTGTCAGTCCATCCATCCATCCATTCATCAAACCAACCATCCATCCATCTATCCATCAAACCAACCATCCATCCATCCATCCATCCATCCATCCATCCATCCATCCATCCATCCAACCAGTACATACGTCGAAGGATCTATTATCTTGTAGACTCTCCCATTACAGATACCGCTGGACGAACTCTCACTCGTCAAAACGTAGATCTCACCTGTGAATGTCAGGACCAGGTGGTCTTTAACCTTGTGGCTGCCAGAAGTTAGTTATTTGCAATCTACTCTATTCTTTAAAATTCTTAGAAGCAACCAATAATTTATTTAGTTGTTTACCAATAATTAATGAGTAAATTAATTAGTTAATAAACATCACGAGGAACACTCATAGAGGAGCGGTGAAATGAATGAGGAGAGATCTGGACGTTTCTCACAGAGCTGGACCAATGATACCACTATGACAAAACTGGACCAAAGACACCACGAGAATAGCATTGCCACTTTGATCTGCACCAGACTGGATGCTTATGAGTATGCTTCTATTATGTCAGATAAAGTTGATTTTCAGGAGAGCTATAACCTTCTCTAACCGTAGGCTGAATTACATAACTGAAAAAAAAAAAACGCTTCCTGAAATTGGAATAAAAATTCATATTGTTGCATAGATATTTTTGTATTTGTATTTAAAGACATGCACTTGTTGAGGGTTTACGGCTGCAAAATATGGGATCTATCTTTTTAAAAGATGTTCACTGCAGTGCCAGCTCTTACTAGCGATATCAAAACATGAGAATGAGAGCTATTATCATAGGTGCAAGCACAGTGGATTCATTTTCCGCTCCGTTTTCTTTGAATATCTCTTTACTCCCCCCCCCCCCCCAGCCCCTATCCTCCATTTGGTGAATTTAATTTAATTGAAATGCATTTTTCTTTCCCCTTGCCAATCCAACGACAAAGGACAAGAAAACTCACTCAGTGCAGCCGTAAAATTCCAATTATCCTTCTCCCACCAAACCACCTAGTCTCGTAGTGGTTTGTATGTGTGTGAAGCGAATTTTTTAATTTTTTTTTTTTCTGAAAAATTGTAATTCTCTTTTTTTGATGTAAGTTCCAACTATTCCCCAGAGAAGCCAGGATGTGACAGGCATCATTCTTGTATATAACAGGCATTTTCTTCATCAGAATTACTAAGACATGATTTGAATAATGGTCCTTATCGAATATTTCTCGACATAAATGGAGTCGATGTATTCAATATCGACGTACATTTTGGCCTCTTCTTTTTAATCAATACACTAATATCAACTTCACAATTTCCATCTACAAAGTATAACTTCAGATTCGTAGGGAGGGTAGAGGATGGCGAAAGGGATAGTGAATGAACCAATTTCTTTTTCAGTCAGCCAATTTACTTCCCTTTGCCAAGTACAAGCGGTTTAACACAAGCATTGCAAAGAAAGGGCAAAAAAAAACAAAAACAAATCCCATTTTCTCTTATTTGAAACATGTGAGGAAAAACAAACAAACAAACACATAAAAAATATCACAATGACAGAAAAGAAGATACAGAGTAAATTCTTACAAAGTTTACTGTTACTCGTATTTCAAATAAGAGAAAACGTGATTTTTGTTATCCTTCTTTGCAGTGCTTGCTCTATAACTTTTGTCCCTGGCAAAGGGGTGAAATTTGGCTCTATCAATCAAAATGGCTCCTTGACTGTGTAGCACCCTCTCCTTTTTTTTTTTTTTTAACCTTCTTTCTCCACAGAAAACTGAACCGAAAGCTAACCCACTGTGCCTGAGCACTTACTAGATTTATATATCATTTTTATCATGAATTCATGAGGTTTCTCGCAGATGTGGAGGGGAGGGGTGGCAGATCTGAATAACCTCACAATCGTTCTTTTCAATAAACAGGATCAGAGCCTTCAGTTCACCCCCCCCCTTCCCAGTTTCTCCGATCCCACTTTGTACTCACTAAAAACTATTGAAAAACATTTCCTGTCAATAACAACCATTTCTTTTACAGAGCACAATAGAAATGAAGAAACAGAAAAAAAAAATGAGCTCACCATCTTCATCCTCTCCAAAGGACAGTATAAAATCGTTCAGACGTCCCACCAGGTCGCCTTGACACATCTGACTCCCACACAGAGTGACGTCATTGTTAGTCCAGACACCACCCGACTCCGTCAGAGACCACAGACGACTAGGAGATAGAAAATGCATGACGCGTCTCCCATAGCCATCAGCACTACTGCCAGTATTGACTGCATTTGCACTACTAACATGACCGTTTTCAACCACAACAATTATTGTCTCTGAACTACAGAGCTCGAGATGATGAATATCTCTATCATAAGCTATATCGCCATTATCATCACCATCATCATCGTGACCATCATCATCACAAACATCATCATTTCATAGAATAGAAAAAGACTGACCAACCGGCAAACAAGTAGAGAGAGCAAATAAAACATATAAATAAATTCATCTTGATGTTGAAATGAAAGCCAAATTTGCGAGTGAACTTGACTCTTCTTCAGAGCAACAAAGTAAACATAAAAATGTAAATGGGGTATTGCTGTGTAGTGTGTATGGAAGAAAATCTCTATCATATGACTTGCTTATTGTGTGCGGGAGGGTTTTTAACGTCTTCTAAAAAGAAATGAAATAGCATATTTTTTTTAGTTAGAATATGGCATCTTGTGATATGTAATGGGCAAATATATAAGATTTTTCAGTTTCCAGTCTTCTTTATTCTTTTTCTTTGTATAGCTTTTTAATGTTGATCTCTAGGTTTCGCATCACCCACAAACATCATCATCAACATCACTATCGCCAGTCTATATAACTGTCCTAAAATTTAAGACAACTGCTTGCCGCCACCTAATCAAATACATCAAAACAAGCATAACACAATATATTTGTAGAAATTGCATATTATGACAGAAACTGAATCGCTTAGACAAATTTTCGAACCTATACTTGTTTTTTTGCCAGGCAGGACAGCATCGTCCTCCGAATCATCATCATCATCATCATCATCATCATCATCATCATCATCATCATTATAGAAATATCTGACAGTTTCTCACAATCTAAGGCATGGAGTGTCAACTGGAAACTAGTATAATACTACAAGTACATTAAAGAAAATGAATAACCATCAGGAGAACAGATAAGTTAAAACTACGGACTTAAACTGATGGAGCTGGCCAAATTTTCAAATCCAGGTGGTTCTTCTTCAGGACGACAAAGACATCGTCATCATCATTTTTGTTAATATCATTTATAAAATAGAAAAAAAAAACTGTTCGACTGGCAACTAACTAAACAATTTAAAAAACCAAAATAACATATATAAACAACTTCTTCTTGATGTTGAAAGTGAAAGCCAAATTTTCGTCAGATTGACTCTTCTTCAGGACAACAAAGTAAATATATAAAACATGTAAATAGGGTATTGCTGTGTACGGAAGAAAATGTCTATCAAATGACTTGTTCGTTGTGTACGAGAGGATTTTTGACGTTTTCTAAACATAATTGAATTGGTATATTTTTAGAAATAGAATATGACATCTTGTGAGATATAATGGGCAAATATGTAAGATTTTTCAGTTTCCAGTCCTTTTTATTCCTCCTCCCCCCCCTCCTCATCATCATTGTTAAATCATCATCATTATCGTCATTTTAAACAAATGTCTTAAAACTTTAAAACGGCAAACTTTAATACACTAAAGGAACAAGTAACAATAGCACTCGATATGTCCATAAATTGTGATAGTACTGGCCAAATTTTCGAAACGTTTGACTCTTCATCGGGGCCACCGCATCATTATCACCGTCATCACCAACCATATCAGTCCCCAAGCCTTCCCTGTCACTACTTGTATTTCTCTACGTTCTCTCTACCCCCGTCCTCCTACTCACCGCCACTACTTGTGGTCTTACCTGGAGGTATAGTCTCCGTAGATGTACTGGCCGTTCAGAGCCGGACTTTCACACCCACGATAGAAGACACCACCTGTCACAGATTTCCCTTGACTGTGCCCGTAGGCATGAATGGGCAGTTCCTCCGGGCCTGTCACACACAAGGGTGATCATTAACTCCTAATGTCCGTTGTGATTTTAACTTCGGAAAGTTACATCGACGAGCTTCAGTAATGTCAGCGAGAAGGGGGAGGAGGGGAGAGGAAGATATATATGTTATGTAGAGAGAACGAGTAATAGTGTTACGTTATTTTTTGACCACGGTTGTGGACAGCTGAGATAACCATCACCACAGGAGGTTGAAAAGCTTATAAAAACCATAGTTTGAGACGGAGAAAGAGGTAGAGAGAGTGAAGGGCGGGGGGGGGGGGGGAGGAAAGAAGATCCTGAGCTTTACAGGAAGATAGTTGTTCGTTGGAAGTGCCTTGTTCAACTGAGAAAAACTCCCACAAAATGTCGACCAGGAAGAGGGAATGTGGGGACTGATCATCCAGATATCTAAAAGGAGGAAGCGTTGTAACACCTTTATTATCTGTTACATACAGCTTATACAGTACATCAATGTTATC
This sequence comes from Peronia verruculata, assembly GCA_038406235.1. NCBI lineage: Eukaryota > Metazoa > Mollusca > Gastropoda > Systellommatophora > Onchidiidae > Peronia > Peronia verruculata. The sequence continues at coordinate 3,466 of JBCAUA010013309.1, read as the reverse complement.
ATGCTTTTGTCCAGAAACATCTAATATACAACACCCTCTCCATTTTGTCACTTATATTGTAATTATAATTTCAACTCATTTTTTTTTTTTTTTACATAGGTCGTCATATTATCATATCCAAGTAAAATTGGTGCTTATCTATCTTGACTTTGCAATGGTTTATTCACAACGTGAACATTACTGGATCGTCTACAAACGCACCTATGTTTCCACACAGATCATCATCATAACATTCAAAGCCTTCTCTGGCCTTCCAGCCGTAGTTGGCGCCTTTCTTTAACAGGTCGATCTCCTCCCACGCATTTTGACCTACGTCACCACAGAGAATACGTCCTCGTGTGCTTCCTGTGTGAATGGAGTGTGGGCAAGATCACTATTGTACATAAACGATGTTTGTCCAGATACTAATAATTTTCTGCCCTCTCTGTCTCTGTCTGTCTCTCTCTCTCTCCTCCCCTCTCTCTCTCTCTCTCACACACACACACTCTCTCTCTCTCTCTCACACACACACACTCTCTCTTTCTCTCTCTCACACACACAAAAGACATTGAAAAAAAAAAAAGGAAAAAGAAACGAAAAAAGAAAAAATAGGCACAAGCCCATAACAGAACAACGTATGTTGCACAATGAGCTGTTTTGATTGCCACTCTGTTAAGTCCTATCGTCAAGTACAAGAGGTATAATGCAATCATTGTAAAGAAGGGAAAGGTAATTTTTCTCTTATTATCTGAAACATGAGCAACAGAAAATTCTGAAAAATTTACCCTATGACCTAATCCTTTTTTCTTCCTCTTCGTAGTAATCTTTTCATAATTTCTTTTTAAAATACATCTCTCTCGTTGCAGGTGCAAAAGTGATTTCTTTTTTTCTTCTTTACAATGCGTGTATTATACCTCTTGTACTTAGCAAAGGGAAGTAACTTAGCTGGCTGTTTGTTTTTCTTAAGCCTTTCAATCCTAAGAGACAGAATTATCTCGGCCTTTAGAAGTTGTCAATTTTTGCTGAGAATTTTAGTGGGTAGAAATTTGGAATTTGGAAATTTTGCCCGGACAGCGGCACTCAGGCCTAACTCTTCCATCGATTTTGAACTGCCAAGGGTTCTTTAACATGCGTAACGTACACATGGGACCTCCGAAATATATTCGCCCTTATCCTAGAAGGCTAGACGTCGGGCTTCCCTATTCACAGGAAGCCAGCGGACCGTTGAGTCACTGAAAAAAATACGGGTTTTCGATCTCTGTATCGTGTCATCCCCCCATGCAGAACCCGCGAGTCGATCCCGACCGCTCCATGAACAGACCACATACCCACTGAGCCACTGCGTCCCCTTAGCTCGCTGAAAAAGTGGCTCATTATTTATTCACGTGTCATGCGTAGGGGAGGTTGGTACTTTTTCACCCTGTGTACTATTTCGCTCACCTAAGATATATCAGTCTTTTTTTAAGGTCTAAAAATTAGTTTAACCATTAATATCAACATTTTTTAAAAATTTTTATTTCAGTTGAACTTAAGACATCTTATGATATTTTACTGGTTGAATTAAGTTTTAGACCTTAACAGAGACCGATTTATTCTTAGGTGGGCGAAATAGTCATTACAGAGCAAAGTGATCACATACACAATCGTGTTTTGTTATTTTTGACCACGGTTGTGGGCAGCTGAGATAACCACCACTACAGGGGATTGAAAAGCTTATAAAAACCATAACCATAGTACACAGGGCGAGCAAGTACCAGCCTTCCGCAGTTCCTCGAAAATACGCACAATTGTAGTGAGAGAGCCATACTCAGACAAAACGACGTCCAAATACATCATTGACACATTCAGTTATGTGATGAAGAGAGTTGTAGTCCATGTCGTCCCGATACATTTCAGTCCTTGCTTGCGTTTAATTTCTGTCGTGTATAGCCACATTTCTGTCTATTACAAATTAATGCAGGCATCATCACTAACATCTTCCTCCTCCAACTCAGCAATAACAACAACAACAACAACCACAACAACAACAACAATAGAAACCAGGGCAACGACAACAACATCAGTGGAACAACAACAACAACAACAATAACAACAACATCATATAATAATAATAGTAATAATAATAATAATAATAAAGGAAAGATAACAACAGCACCAATTTTACACAACACCAAAAGATAGCAACAGCAAATCGACATCATCATAAACAATAACAGTAACAATAGCAACAACAAAATGACCTCCTCACCTCCCTGACCATCTCCCCTGTCCAGTCCACACCGCCAAGGGTTGCGCAGTCCGTAGGCGTATATCTCCGGCCGACTGTCGGCCTCACCAACAAAGGGATTGTCCGACGGGATAGTGTAGGGCTGGGTCGGGTCAGAGTCCACGTCCAACCTGAGCGCTTTGCCGTGCAACAGGGATCTGAAACAGTGAAACAATAGGTTTTCTATCTGTTCATCTGCCTGTCCTGCTGTTGTCTGTTTGTATGTCCGCTTTGGTCCATTCACCTGTCTGTTACCTACCTACCTACCTAGCTACCTACCTAGCTACCTACCTAGCTACCTACCTACCTACCTACCTACCTACCTACCTACCTACCTACCTACCTACCTACCTACCTACCTACCTACCTACCTGCCTGCCTGCCTGCCTGCCTGCCTGCCTGCCTGCCTGCCTACCTACCTACCTGTCTTATTAAGTTGACATATATTCACCTACCTACCTACTCCTTGTCTGCTCACATATCTACCTACCTCCTCATCAATTATCCATCGAAAATACTCTTGTTTATCTATTGCTGGCATATTGTATTGGCATTTTTATAATATGACCTGGTGTAACATTAACAAGCAAACCCCATTCTGTCTCTTACCTCCCCCCCCCCCTTTCGAACTCCTTCTAAAGCGATGCAATAAATTAAAGTCATCCAAGAGCTATCACTCATTTGAATCATATAATTAATTTACATTATACATTTATGCATACCTTTTCTATATTCATGAAGCTTAATAAAAAAAAAGTAGTGTTATTTAATAATCTACAACAAGCTGTCATGTAAACATAGATGTGGAACCCACTTGTTCTGTCCGGCATCCATAGGATCACCTGCTGCTCCGCCATCGCCAATAAATGCGTACAGATAACCGTCGATACCGAACATCAGCTGTGGATAAACAGAGAAATTAGCGGGATTTTAGCAGATATCTCTTTGTCTGTCTCCCTGCCTATTTTGTTTGTTTCTGTATCTATCCATATCTGTTCAATATCTACTTATTTACCTTCCCACTACCTGTCCACCCACCTATCTAACCATCTATCTACCTGTCTGCCTACCTACCTATCTCCCTTTCTACCTACCTATTTACCTTCCTATCTACTTTCCTACCTACCTACCTACCTACCTACCCACCTACCTACCTACCTACCTACCTACCTACCTACCTACCTACCTGCCTGCCTGCCTGCCTGCCTGCCTGCCTGCCTG
>JBCAUA010013299.1:0-13040 GCA_038406235.1 Peronia verruculata | reverse complement strand
TGCTTAGCACTGACCAAGTTTTCCATATCTGTGAAATCGGTCAGTCTCATTTTATCACAGAAAGGGCTCGCTCCTGGGCGGACCCTCTACCTTTCATAAGATCTCATGTGGTCAGACACCACCGAGATCACCAGAAAGGAGGTTATAAGACGTATAGAAAACGGAACACCACAAGCATGGATACATTCCTTTGGGTCCTGACAAACCGTATCGCATTAGATCTACACCCAATAAGAATACAACTATTTGTTAACCTCTCCATTTGCATTCTTGGAGAACATTCATTCCCTCTCTAAGTTTAGATAGGGCTGAATCCAAAGAACACACAAAATGTGGCTCTGATTAGCAACTTTCGTCTTCATGCTCCTCCCTCCACATGTGCAACACAGTTTCCTAAGGCATTCTAAATGCTGTTCTTAAGTATGTTCCATCGCTAAAATATGTTGTTTTTTTTTTCTTTGTGTGAATAGAATAGATGTCAGAGGGCAGGGCACAAAATGTCCGTTAAAGTAAAGTCCCTTGCGAAACCGCGGGGAACAAAATTGCGAATGACGCAAAACACAAAAAGCGATATTGTTTGTCTGAATAAACATCAAATGCAACAAAAATTGCGATGTGAACACTGGACACTAATCTGTGACATAAAATTGAAAATAGAATAGAATTCTAGGTGCCAACTATTTAATACATTTTTAAAAATCTCAAATTTGAGTCACTCAGAAGCTTTCAGTGCATGATTTGTAGAAGGAAAGAGAATGCTTACAAACATAGACAGAGGCAAAATTGAGAATGCGGGTTGTAGAGGAAGACCAGAGTTTTTATTTGATAGGACACACCTCTGGATTTATAATACAGATAAACTTTAGATAAGGCTGTAAATTTAGGGAAAATTACAAAGATTTGGGCCAGCGGCGCAGACAAGCCGTGGTCAGCGGGAGCCGCCTGTCGGTGCTGGTGGTCAGTCGGGTGTGAACTAAGTGCGCCGCTATGAGAATGGAACAGAACAGACGGGATCCCATGCACACCACAGAATTCTGTGATGCACACAGCTCTCTCTGCACTCTACTTTCTTACTGCGACGACTTCGTATGTTAAGTGCCTGTCCCGGGCCACCGTGCTTGTCGCTAGGTTGGTCCGGATCCAGGACTTTGTCTTTCAACCTCCTGTGTGGAGGTTATCTCGACTTTTTCCCCTACCAAACAAAAAAGTTACCGATCTGGGTGTCTCTTTTCACTCCGAGGAAAAAAAAAAAAAACAGATTTGGCCGGAAGGTTACAGCAAGTGTTAGGCCTCCGGGTTGCACTCAGGGAGAGGGGTGGGGGTGCTTCCCCTCCCTTGTGGTCCCCCGCGGTCTCCATCTTTGCTGGTGTTTCTGTCCGGCTCAAACTGAAAACAGGGCGTGCTCTCCAATAAAAACAGACTTGGTCCGTCGGTCACAGCCAGTGTTGGGCCTTCGGGTTGCACTCGGGGAGGGGGGGTGCTTCCCCTCCCCTTGTGGTCCCCCGCAGTCAACCATCTTTGCTGGCGTTCCGGTCGGGCTCAAAGCTGAAAACAATACATCCACACTTCGAAAACAAAAACAGATTTGGCTCGGCGGTTACAGCATAGAGAGTATCTCACACACGTTCAATGATGCAATATCTCCATGGGTCACCGTATGCACTCACACAATATTTGCACAGGTTCTGTGTAAACGATCTGTTTAATCATTCATACACACACACGTGTATCCAACATAATATTATATTTAACCATGATTCGTTACAATCAGTAGGAGACCACATAGAAAAGTGAAGAAAATTCAATCAAGTTGTTCCGACCAAGTGAAAAGTCGGAAATCCCCCTACATTCTTAACAAGGGTCTTAGCAAACACTTCAAGCTGTTCACTACCACAGACATAGGAAAAAAAAACAAAAATGCATGGGATCCGTACCAACTTGTTGTCAGATCTCATGATGGTGTGGTAACCATCATCGGTGTATAATATGTATATATGAATTGAATCTCGAAACACGGACTGTCAACTTGTTATTAACTAAATACATTCAAAGAGAAAGAGAGAGAGAAAACAATAACACTCTGCACATCTGTAAAATTAAAAACGAAATACACTGATGTAGTGCGCCAAAATTTCAAGCCAGTTTGGCCCTTCATCAGGTAACACAGACAAATAATAATAATAATAGTAATAAGGACATTGAGCACGATAAATGACAGAACATTTTAATTACATGTTTTGTTCACTGATCTGGAGGTTTTTCAGTTTTAAAACATGACAATAGAATCTAAATCGTGCACTATTTGAACGACTAAGATTTAACAGTCTCTGTTTCAGAGTGGTCAAATCATCATCAGCGCCATCATCCCTGTCATCGTTCTTGTCATCATCGTTTTTCCACGTGTAAGGTGGTATGTTTAATAAGATTTCTACATAGAGGTTGGCGCTAGATCCATGCATTAACGGAGCAATCTCTTTTGTTGTTGTTGTTGTTGTTGCTGTTGTTGTTTTCTTCTTCTTGGAGTTTTATTTTCAGCATTTTTCTTTCCATTGCTCTCCGTGCTGTTTGAAGTTTGAAGTTGAATAGTAATACAGAAATAAATTCAAGCAAAGGAGATGATTTATTCAAGTAAAATGTCTATCATAATACCAATTCATGTCGTCTCTTTTAAATCTAAATTGGACAAGCCTTGGGTCTGGATAGTCACACAACTACCAGATTTGCATATACCTTGTGATGAGAACTCTTGTCAGCCTTTGTTTGCTCTATACAAGAGTGACGGTGTGTGCATATTTAGTCATACATCAAGGCTTTTTGCAGTAACATAGCTATTCTACACGTTTGTTATCAAAGCGCAAGCTCAGTCCTAGGTAGTCTTATCTCCATTTTGGGCGATTTGGAGATGTATATGTCATGTGAAAAGGGGATAGTAAATCTACCATATACTGTGGTAACTTCACCTATCACTTGCCCAAACAGGTAGATTTTGAAAATCATTTTGTCCTATCTCTTATGTACCCAAATAGTTGCTAAACACAACTCATCAGTTTTCTCAAACTGTGAAAAATGGAGAAAGAGAAACAAAGAATTGAGCTCAGGAAATGTTGATGGGCCTTGATTATGGGTATGGAATTCTACGCCAAGATCAGACAGAGGTGGCTTTGATGTTTTGTGAACGAGTTTGTAGTAATAATTGATATTTACATGTCGCTCATACTTCAAAATCTCTGCTTATCACGTCAGTAGAGAATCTTTATTCGTTCTTTTATCGATGTCACTTGCCCACGGTATTTTACGCTGTTTATCATCTCTTGTGAATTTGAAATGTGTTCAACTGGTTATTTAATTCTCTTTTTTTTCTGCTTTTGCTCATTGAAACAAAACAAAAGTAATTAAATAAGTGCCTGGGATTTTTTTCTTTTTATCTTCACTCGGACTTACAGTGCTCGCTTTTAGCAGAGGTTGATATTCAGACAAGCTGTGACGTTGGTAGACATTATTGAATCATGGGCTGTCTCGAATATGAAGCTTTCTGTTGCAGGTGGCGCAAGACGTCGCCAGTTTTCTCTTCAATGTATTTCATAAATCTGTTACCGAGGGCGGCCTTTGTATCTCGTGGTGAATCAGCAATCTTGAACTGGAAGATCTCTCTAAAGAAACCTCTGAATATCGACAGGACGGCTTGTATTGCTAGGGATAACCAAATACTTGCTGTGCTCATATTGTGTTTTTATAAAAGTCATAATGAATAGCAAATATGGTACAGATATGTCTAAACACGTTAATAATTTATTTATTTATTTATTTATTTATTTGCTATAAGTATACAGTAGCCCCGGCCTTTTTTCTATCAGGATTTACAAACAGAATTTGCATTTTTAACATTTCAGGACCAGTGATGATGCAAACAGATATAAACCATTTATTGCTGTAATGTCTCCTTGACAACAGATATTCGGTTCTCCTCTAAGAAAATCTCTGCTTTTTCATTCATTATCTCAGACGAATATTTTTCATCTATTCATCCTAAGTGTCTGCATTCGGTGGCCAACAAGGTTTATTCCCTAATCTTTGATGAAAGTTAACCTCTCATGTAGAATGGGTTTTTAGGTCTAAACGCAGTCATGGCAATACAATCGACAAGAAAAATCTGAAGATGCAAGTAGTGCCTGACGCCTGGGCATTATTCATTCTTTTAATTCTCGTTTTCTCTGTTTTCTGCACATCCCCCGCCCCTCCAAAAGATATCTTCTCAAAGACTATAAACAGTATCCACACGGAGACAAATATACTCTCTTTTCTTCTTCTCCTTTTTTTTTATATTTTTCTCTACTCTCTACAACAATTTTACTATTCATTAATTTTTTTTTTTTTGAAAAACAAAATGCAATAACTGGAACTATTATAAGCTTGGACATCATTCTTAGGATAATCCCCATCCTATTCCCTCACCCTCAACCTCAACAGCTTGTCGATTTTAACAACAGCAACAAACGAAATTGGCGAAACTTCAATTCTATTAATATTATGCGGGCAGATATCCTGTATAAAAGGGCCCGTTATCTAAGCTGTCATCAGATACACCAATTTCCAAGTCATAATTATCTACCAATTCACAGACTAAGCTCTTTGTCTTCAGGGTAAGTACGGGATTCGCCCTGTGTCTGCCACAGCTAACTTGTGAGTATTTGACACAAGCTAGTTTGTATGGCGACCATAGATTTTACTGTTAGGGAAATTCATATAATTATTTTTTTTAAAAATAAACAAGTGAAAAATAAATAGAAATTTGACTGTTGGACGCTGGATAGACAAACCACTGAGACAAATAATAATTACTGTGTTTCAATTCTCATAAACGATCTCGGGAAAGTATCGGGTGTAATTTCTTTTACATTTGAGTACTTCCACTCTGATGATAGGCTCAGATCAATGGAGTTTAAATATCCTAAGGCACTTACATTGATGACATGGACAATTGTGAGGAAGGAAGTTACAGGCACAAGAATGTGAGCATGGATTAACAGAATATAGAAAACAACAAATTTATAAATCTGTAGTTGTGTCTGGCTCACAGGGAAGGGCAGTAGGGAGAAAGGGGGGGGGGGGAGCTGTGCTTCAATTTTGTTCTAACATCGAAATAATGCCTATCTGTGTGCTCTGTTCCTGATAGAGATAGCAAACTTTATCCTGGCCCCTATTTCATAGAGGTAACTCATGTCGAAATAAAGAGCAAAAATTACTTAATCAAAGGAAAGGATACATGTTGATACTTTTTCCAACTTTCCATGCCGTGTGCCAACTACATTTAGGAAATAGAAGAAATTTATATATTAAACAAATATGTATGTGAATGACACAAAATAAACAATGATGAGATATAAGGAATAAAAACCAAATCAAAAAAAGCAAATAGAAATCGGGAGAAGATTGTTCCGAATTGACAAAAGTATACGTAAATAAAGTAAGATCTCGCGCTAAGGGCAGATGAATCGGAAGTCAATCAGAGAGAATTCAAGTAACGGCTGTTTTTAACTGTTTTGCGACTGAGATACCAAAATGTTTTATTTGTTTTTCACAGAACGAAAATTCAACCTTTTCTAACCTGAAAACAAAAAGCTGATACCGAATCAGAAAACAGCTAAAAACGTATGTATGCTATCCAGATCATGTACAGGATTTTCCATGTTATCTGGCAAAGTCTCTATGATATCCTTTATAACGTTACCATCAATATGATTGATCAATTTTGCAACTGAAAATCCACTCACGTTTAGTTTAGGCCAATGATTTTTTTATTCTTCCACACTGACACCGTGCTAACATAAACTATGAGGATAGATATTACTATGGTCGACAGGTGAATAACGGCGATCAACTGGACCAAACGCCTTTTATAAACTATCACAATCGGTAGACAGAAAACGGATATGAGATGACTAGGTGTAATTATTCTACCATTCAGGCACATTATAACGATATCAGATGTTCACAAAAACAAACCGATAGGCAAATAAACTAACAAACAAAAAGACTATGCATACGGCTAATATCATTGCATTTTTTAAGGATAGCTTTTACATTTTGAGTTTCAAAATGGCCTTTGCATCAAGAAAAGAATGAGTTGTTTGACTATATTAGTAGCGGGAACAATTATTGATAAAACTGTTCTGAGACACTAGCATTCGATCAGCTATACATGTAGAGAATGAAACTTCACAGACAGAAATATATGTAGAAGATAACAAAAAGAAAAAAAAATAAATGAAACAGAGAGACAGCCATAAATGAGGAGACGAAAGATGAAAAAACTAGGCTTAGAAATGGCTGAGTCTAGTTCCCATGGACGCCTAGACATGAATAAAGCAGCTCTGAGTAGGTTTCAGGTGACTGCAAAGGTGTCAAGAGAGAAATACATGGCACTGTTCCACAGCACAGCCTATAGATTTCATGTAAAGTATCCTTCACATAGAAGGCAGATATTCTGACATTGTCCACTCGAGAGCATCAGCTGACCCATCATAGTGTTCAAAATAAGAGAAAAACATAAAAGAAATGCAGACATTTCGATTCTAAAATAGTAAACTTCCTTTCAAATGACCACACTGTGCTCTGTATTACACGCCGTCTTCTCTCTCTCTCTCTCTCTCTCTCTCTCTCTTCTGTTTTTCTTTTATTTTATATTTACTTACTATTTATCTATTCTTTATTTACTTGATTATTTATTGCTATAACCTTTCTATTAAACTGTAATTTTTTCTTTTTTTATTTTTTTAGTCATAAATAAATGTATTTATTTATGAATTATTGACATAATATTTATTTCTATAACATTTTTGCATTTATTTACTTATTTCTTTTTATTTATGTCAGTTTTTTTTTTAATTTATTGTTATATTAATATTGTTATTGTTATTATAATTGTGTTCAGATGAGAACAGTTTTGCTCCTAGCTATGATTCTGCTCCTGGGTGCGCTGGCTCAGGCCGCTCCTACAGAAGGGAAGCACTTTCAAATCTGTTTTTCTCCAACTGAAGGGGTAGTTCCCTGTTAGGTGTGACGTAGGCCTGTGCTCATGGACCAAAGGCTGGTATGTGGTTTGGAAACATTTATTAAATAAACATCGTCATATTGTACTCTGCATGACAGATGGCTTTCACATTCATTGTTTTCCACACATTAATATTATCACAGGACCTACCGTGTCTTGTTTGTGATTATTGTCTGTCTCTTACAGTATGACACGTCAATGGTGTATTTTACTCTGTCTACATGTCACAACAGCCTCCAGTCATGGTTTGGCCTATGTTTAATATATTCTCCTGCTACCTCTCTTAATTATCTGTTTATGTACATGCATTTTTATCCTGTAAGACATGGTTTATAATATGGTAGTTAAAAACATAATACTTATCACTGTAAGGTCTATTGATCATCTTTGATGTGAGCTGTCGTGTTGATAAAGTTGCCCAGAGTAATGTGCAAGTAACATGCCTATGAGTCATATCGTAAACCTTGTTTTTTCACAAATGCTATACTTCAAGGCAGCCCATGAGACGAAAGACTTGGTGATTTCATTCCCATATCTCCTAGATTAATCCGATGCTTCTCAAACTGGGACTATCAATAAGACAATACCGACCATTTCTTCTTGGCTATAACTGCGTGTGAGACACCTGGGCACCTCTTGATTCTAGTCTTCTCCATCTGTCGTGTTGTGGCCAGGACCAGATCTCCAGAAACATTTTCTATGTCCATTATTATCAAATGATAGTATAGCAATGGGAGAAGCAATGAGTTGTAGTAATACAGAACCTCATAATTTTTATAATACCAATGGTACTTAAAATACACTAACAATTAATACCTTATAATCGTCATTATCATCCTCATGCACGTTCTCATAATAACATTTGATGATATTCAAAACAAGAATAACGGCCATCTAAGTATAACTGTCTAACTTTTTATGCGAAATAATAGAAAGGCAGGATCTACGTTCTCAGAATTGATCCACTGAAGGACCGTTGACGAAGAATCTCTCCTCCAGAGGCTTTTATTTCTAAAACACATAATGAACCATAAGGTGCATAAGAGTCGACCACACCTTTTGTTATCCAGAAAAAATCAAGTCTTTTGTTGTTGTTTTTAGGCAGGGGAAATTTTGTCTTGGCTTTGACTGGGGCAGTGTTTACTGTCAATAAATATTTACATTTGGGACCACAGGGGATCAAGCATAGCCCCGGTTCCAGTGAAATTCATGTGTGAAAAAGCATAATAGTATCTGTTTGCTTATTAACAATGAATTATTAAATTATATTTTAAAAAATTACAATTGTCTGTATTTTTACAGATCAAACTTTATCGATGGGGAGGAGAAAGATGTTGTGCTGCTCTTTAAGAGAACCAAATGGTTTGCAAACATGGAACTTTTAACATTTCTTGAGCATACTGCTTGTTTGTTTGTATCAACGTTTTAGGTTTGTTTTTTGTTGACAACGTCTTTTTTGATGTTCTACGTGTTCTTGTGCGAAATGATGATAAAAGAATGATCTTTCATCATCATTTTCTCTAAGATCTTTTTGAAAACGATTAAATACAATGTTTGCAACTATTTTCCTGCCTTTGCATTTTCACCCTTCACAGACTGTTATCTCTTCCTCACCGTTTTAGGTGAGCAAAAATATCATCATAACTGCGTTTCCACTGAATGATTCATTGATTTTATGAAGACAACGTCGTCTCTGCAATTTGCCTCTGTTATTGGTATTGTCTCAGCTCACATTATTTCTGTTGGTCATGGTCTTTACACATAGATATAAATTGAACACATTGAACTGAACAAAATGCGGTTTAGCTTGACAAGGTCGTTCAAAAGATTGCTTAAAGAACTGAGGAGTAATTCCGTAACATGAAATAAGCTTCGTTCCTAAATGGCCGCAAAAGCTGACGTCATTTGCGTTGAGAACAGGTCAGAAACATCTTACTACGCAAGGAACAGAACTCTCCAACAAATCCGATTTAATAATAGAACTAGTGTGGAGTGCTGGTGTTGGATTTTTGATGTCTAGCTGAAACTTAAGAAACTTGTAACCTCTGTAACCCTAAAGGCTGCACTGGAAACTATTATAAATTTATTCTAAAAGTGAATGTGTGAGTATTTGTGTGTGTGTGTCTGTGTGTGTCTCTGTCTGTCTGATTCTGTCTCTGTCTGTATCTGTCTGTCTCTGTCTGTCTATGTCTGTCTGTGTCTGTGTCTCTCAGGGTGTATGTGTGTGTGTGTTTGTGTCCGCGTGCATGTGTGTATGTGTGTGTATGTGTGTGTATGTGTGTGTATGTGTGTGTGTGTGTGTATGTGTGTAAGGCTCAATGGATAGGAAGATTGGTCTGGTTCACAGACAAGGTTAAGCATTGTTTAGCATTCTGACTGATGTTCTATAGCATGGCCAAAACTGCTGGCAGATCTGATCCTATTTACACTTCGGGGTGGCCCTTACGTAAACTTGCAGAACATGGCATGGAATCCAAACATTTTCTAACACTTTTTAAACACTATAGAAGGTAGTAGCAATTTTTCTCTTCCCATATTTCACGTATTTGTATAGAAATCAGAATGTCTTCTCGACCAGCCCTGAGAACTCAAACAAAATTCAAATTTTACTAGGGAAGTTGATCGATTGGCAAATTAATCGATAGAGACAAATAAGGAAGAAAGGTTATGTTAGAGCAAATTCATTCGAAGAATGGATTTAGGCCCACCTGTGTATATAAGGACTTTCCATGCACACTTATGTAAGCACTATATACATCTTATACATTCAAATTTATTTACTCGACTCCATGCAGTGTTGGATGTTTCAGGTGGAGAACAATGTCCTGCTATAGACAGACATTCTGTGCACGGCAAGAGCGAGTGTAATATCGTCAATATATCCACTGATTGTACATGCACTGATACAAAGGCCAGTTTCTCTTGACTGGTTACTTAGACCTATGAAGGCGATTGGTCAACATGCACTGGGAACACCAGGGTTTACTTTTGTTCTATTTGCTTGGTAAGTTGGGAAACAGGGGTATCCTAGAGGCTGATCAGTGCAGGACTTCAGTGACTAGGGACAGGCTCATTCGTTGCGCTGTTAACGTGCGAATGGTCGCACCCTGGGCTAGTGCTTGCATGTTTCCACTCTTGCTTGCTTCTCTTTCTTGTCCCGCAGGGAGGGTATCTGTTCTCTGGCTCAGGGTTGTCAAAAGCGCCTCGATCTCCAACTCCAAGGAGACACTTTTGCCTGCCCTGAGCCAGAAAACAGATACCCTCCCGGAAGAAATTTGGCTCGAGCGATGAGACGCGATTTCATTTTTGTTTTGGGGAAGGGGAAAGGGGGGAGATTGTTATCTCAGTCACCTCCCCCCCCCCCCCCAAAGACGTCGTTTCAAAGGTCCAACAGGTGATCATCTGATGGAGTCAGGTCGGGACCCATGATACCCATGCCTACATTGATAATTTCATGAACATCACTCTTTAAAATTTTAAGAACTGAAGCAATGTCTCGAACCTTCTATTGCCTATCTTCTCGAATTAGCTCATCAAAGCGAGCAATGTCTTGTGCGTGTTTTGATCATTATGGGTGCCCAGAGCGAGATTTGTCTTCCAGGCTGGTACGGCCTGCATTTAACAAAACACACCAATAATATCTGACTTCTGGTCATTGCATTCTTACCATATGAGGTGTGACAGGATCAGAACAGGCTCTCATCAAATTTTAAGTATATGGAGTAATATTGGTATCAACCTGAAGATTATACTTTTCCTTTTCTGTGTGTAAAAAATAAAAACAAATCGCTCAATCTTAAATAAAAGTTGAGATATTGGAATTAGACGGTAGAGTGACCTGTGCTGCCGCTGAGTTTAGTGCTAAAATGGCCGTTCACTTTTACTAATCTTTAAAAATCATTACCCGGCCGTGCCACTCGAGAACAATGTTCGAGCTTTACTCAATGAGTTGCAGTAAATTAAACTCTGAAATTCATTTCAGATTGATGGAGGAAGGTTATGTGCGTGAAGAAAAAAACTTGCGTTACAAATTCATTCTGTGCTAAAAAAAAAAAAAAATGTGATTTCTCCTGTCGCCCCATTTTGAGGATCTCTTGTCGCCCCATTTTGACGATCTCTTGTCGCCCCACTTTGACGAACACCTGAATTTCATCGCACCACATCCCATACATGATAACATTCTTTCTTTCGCATGCAAAAAAATCACACAACCCCTCATCTCTACCTTTGACCTTTCTGCAGTGGAGACCGCCATGTTTAATTTGACATAATGATAGAATTGTTTCAACACAGATGCTGGTATCTGACTAAATGAAAATGCTTTAAATTTCCTGTTGCACACCGTTTACAGATTTCAAACACATTGATTAGCCTGAAAGTTATGGCTATTTTCTTATTACTTTCCGAAGAGCCCTCGTAGTTCCTGTCCCTCCCACCGAACAGCCAATTGATACACAAAACTTTACTACACCTTGACCTTCACTTTGACCTTCACCAGCTCCGTCGACTGCCTGGACGTTGGGACACTCATTGATGTTGTCTTCACATTGTTTCATCTGTCCGCTTCTTCGTCTCCCTCCTTGTACTGTTCCCGGTCAGTACATTATTGGCCAGTTCAGATGGCTTTGCGATGTGCCCAGTTCACTTTTCTGTGGAGAGTGGAAAGAGGAACAGAGAGGAGGTAGGGGTAGGGCAGGTGGGGAGAAACACAACAGACGTCTCCTACAAAGGGAAGATGGGGAGGAGAAAACGAAATTCGCGTACTCAAGTCTTGCTCTGGCCCTACCTTCTGAAGAGAAGAAAAATAACGAAATAACCATTCTTGCTTAGTATCTTGTCATTACAAGTGTTAGAAAAAAAAATTACTTGACCAAACTTTATTTCCGGTAACTGAAAATAGCTCTACTTATCTTGGTGTCTGATTCACCTGAATTCACTCTCACATCTGAGTTTTCCAACCAGTTTTATTTGACTTTATTTGACTTCTTTGTACCTAAGAAAATTGTACACAGTTGTTTGTTCGCTTGTTTGTTTGTTTGTTTTTCTTTGATAGAATATAGAAATAGTCATGACTTGTCAATATTATTATGGTGACTGCACAGCAGACAAGCACTGTGGCCTGAGGTCATGGGTCACCTATATGCATACATTATCTAATCTCATAGTGGTGAAAAAATTTATCATAATAACACATAAAACTGTCCTCATCTCGCGGCTTCCCTTAAACTTATTTTGTTCTAAACTTGTTTATTTATTTGTTTGCAGTTGCTTAGTCTTTTTTCTTTCTTTCTTTTTATGCTTTCTTCATTTGTTCACGTTACCGCCTGGCTAACTTTTGTCTTTTTTTTTTTTTCTTTCGCCCTTTCTTTCTGTCTTTCTTTCTGTCTTATTGTATTTTTTTTCTCTTTCCCACTGCTGATGTTCTAAGACCAGACAATTGATTATGGTTTTGTGTATCGTTTCGAAAAGTCTGCCAGTGACAAAAGCCAAAGTCTCTGGCCTGGGGGCGACACGAGAGTCGAGATGCCCATGTTTGTATTCGAAAGCCAGTGGTTGTCTGTCTTGTCTTGCCTGTTGTACGTGCAGAAATAATCAATTGAAAAACATTATTCCTAGCCATGTTAACATGTAGCTTGAAGCTGTACCTTGTGCTAAGCTTGTCTCTTTGTTTTACCTTTCAAGTTGTATAGTGTAGAATGCTGGAAAATGGCAATGTTTCTTTGCAGACATCCGATGTTTGATTTAGGTGAGTCAAAGCCGGTCTTTTAAAGCCTCCCAGTTTCCCCGCCAGTGCACATAAGTTATCATCTAATAATGACTAGTAGATGATGGCAAGAGTTTTTGGTTGTTGTTATTGTTGTTGTTGTTGTTGTTTTGTATTTTTTTTTTATTTTGTTGGGGTTTTTTGGGCGGGGGGGGGGGGGTGGTTGTTTTGCTTTTTTGTTTTTTTTTTTTCTTTTCTTTTTTTTTTTTTTTTTTTCTATTATTC
>JBCAUA010013288.1:0-13040 GCA_038406235.1 Peronia verruculata | reverse complement strand
ATGTTTGAAAAGCAGGGATGATTTCCTTGAGGAATGCAATCTTAGTTATTTGAATGATTGTTTTGTATTGCAATAATGTTTTGTTACTTATTCATAAGACTATTCATCTTAGAGAGAAAATCTCTATTTTCTTTAAAATGCATACACGATTTTAATTCAACTATTTAGTACCACAAGACAATTCTGAAACTGTCAAGTACCAAGCTTTGGTTGTTTATTTGGGTATTACTCAACAAGCTTTTGATAATTTCGAGTGCAAAATGAACAGCTTTGCCCTCTTCTGGTTAAACATCGGATGTGCAAAAAATTAAGCTTTGCAGAGGAGACACAAAGTCTTCTCAATCTGTTGCTCAGTGAAGAATAATTTGTATATGAAAAAAGTTTTTTTAAAAATCCTCATTTTTTTTTTAAAGATACAGACATGGGACCATGTACAAAAGAGAGAGAGCGAGAAAAAAAAAAAAAAAGGTGTGATCTGATATCAGGAATTTGAGTTTGAAAAAAGTGAAAAAAAAAACCCCAAACTATTTTGACCTAGATATGCATATGCGATGTTCCCCCAGAAGAAAGCAGAGCTGGTATATTATGTCTGTAATGATGGATAGCTCGACACTCACGAGACAATCCCCCTATATTTCCCCAAATATTCTTGTGTTTCGCCAAATGCAGTTTTATATCTTCATTGACCTAATCAGCCATATAGATGTGAGTGTGTTGAGGAAAAGAGAGGTTATGCATGATTGTGATTGTTCAGGCTCTTGAAAACTGTCTCTAACAAAAACCTTCCCCTTACAAAAAAAAAAAAAATGCTTTTGAACTGTAGTTGAATAGCCTCAACACGCTCTCAGTGTTAATGTGCCAGTAGGATTGTCATAATGTTATTGAAATTTAAAATTTCTTTTTTTTTTTCTCTGGTTGTAGAAGCAATATGAGATCAAGTTTTGATCCCAGTCTCTATAAATATAGATGCATAGGTTATATGTTCATGATATACAAATATAAAGGTTATACCTGGCAGACCTGTGTTTCGCCTTGTGCTAATTCTTATCATGAGTGAATATTAATTACTATTATTATTTTTTTTTTATAAAATGAAACTGACGGAGGATCGTCACTCCCTGTTCATTGCTTACATCATCATTTTTTAAAATTGATAGTTTCAGTTTTCTTTCTCACAAATTTATTTTATTTGTATCCTGTACCAGATTATTAACATGTATGACATGAGATACAAATAAAATTAAGTTGAAAATCTCGTGTGGGGGAGGCATATGAAAATATCAATTTTCAAAAGTGTCATATGTTATTATCTTACTGTTGTGCAGCTAGGCTCAAATGTGTAACGCCTATACAAATTTTTGTGGGGCGTCAATAAAATCCACAAAAATATACTTATGTTACTCTAGATCATGCCATTTTATGTGGGCATATTTTAAAATCCCGAAAATGTTTTACGGATTTACAAAACGACATTTAATAACCCTATTTAAACCTCATTAAGCATGCGAAACAAAAGTTATGGTTTTTATAAGCTTTTCAACCCCCTGTAGTGGTGGTTATCTCAGCTGTCCACATGATCTTTACCACAACCGTGGTAAAAAAAATAACTAAAATAATTGCAGGCAGACATTTTAATCAGCCAAAAATCTGGTGATGCCACTTTTTTTTGCGTTAACTACACATGAGACTCCATCAGTGTTGATTTCTAGATCTCTAGAGTGATATACGTCTGAATCTAAATTTTATCGATCTCCTCGAGCTGGCAGAGGTAGGCAGTTATCACAGGCAGTTTTAAAATGCCCCCCCCCCCCAGAAAAAAGCGTACATGTCTAACACCCATAAACAAAAGAGAGACAGATCAAAGGCAGCATACTATGTCAATCATAGTTCCTTTTCACCGTTCGTAGAACGGGAAACTTGCTAGTGTAAACAACGGCCAAAGGGTGACAACTTTTTTGTTACAGTCTCATATATATACAGAGTTACAACTGGTAGACTGGGCTTTTCCCTGGATAAATGTGTTCCACTGTCAGTTTTTTTACGAATGCTGTCTTCATTTTTGCCACTTATAGAAACAAAGTTTCCTGAAGAGTGATGAGGCAAGTAAATTTTTAAGAAACATTATCAGAACTTGATGAGCATTTCTCTTGCATATTTTGTGTCATAGTTACATTGTAGTCAACACTGCAGCTTAAGTTCTTGTTACGGTAGTGAAATATTACATCTAAAAGTATCTTGTCATGATATGTCTTGTGTGTGATATGTCTCATTGAATGAAATTTTTGCAGTTAGTGTGTGTTTAATCTGTTGTCATGGAAATGCATGCCATAATTAAATGGGACTAATTTTATAAAGAAATAAATAGTATGACGATATATTTGGTTTTTAATAGTATGTTATCGAAAAGATCCGACTGATATTATGATTTACATCCTTTTTTGCCTGATCATGATCTTTAAAATCATAAATTTGTGCCATGAATGTTAGTGCGCATTATGCTCAAAACGTGTTGGAAGATTCTATTGTTGTATTCATATGTCTACATATTTACGAGATCTTTGAGTAAAAAAAAAAAAAAAGATAGAATATTAAGTTTGACTCACTGTTAAGCAAATATGTCATACAGCTGTGAGAATTAGAAAAGCATCCATTGAATCTGATTTATGTTCGGAATGGCAAGGAGAATAGTGTTTGTTCTTCCTTGTTACTCTACTTTTGTTGGAAATGAGAAATCTAAATCATGATTGAGTAAAGTAGCACATTTTTGTTTATGCTCTTGAACATTATCCAACCTGTACCTTTTCTTATTACTTTTGCTAAAGAAAATGCGTTAATTAAATAAATTATAATCTCCCGTCCTTGCTCTTGAGATAGAAACGATTCAATATTTTAATGTTTCAGACACATTTGTATGGCTTTCATTTTTTGCAACTGTGTAGAACAGAGCGATATATAAACTTGGAGCCATCTCTGCAAAGTTAGTCTTTTTAATTTAAGTCTTTTTTTTTTTCTTTGCTTTTTCATTTTGTTTTGACAATCAAACTGAAATCCTTCATTGTTAACCACTTGCCAGGAAAATCTTAGGAACAGCAAGCTATTGTCAATGATCTCCTATATCAACCATTCACTTCATCAAACGAGGTCCAAAGTGTAATCAAACTGATTTTTTTTTCTTATTTTTTATCATAATCACTTATACTTGGCGGATTCCACAGAGCAGATTTGGCCATTTACTCTTTCGAGGAAAAAAAAGGTCAAAATTCAGTATTACTCAAGGGGGTCATGTAGGGCATTATTTTAAATTTATTCAGTTTACAAGTTTTTACTTATGATGTAAGACATTTAGAAGATAAGATATAAACCTACATCCACAACAATCAGTTATATACTATTTGATTTTACCATTTTCATTAGACAACATGAATCAGAGTCTTAAAATGTTCTATTTATGTGGTCATGTACAACCCTTATAAACTTTATAATATAAAACACAGATGACACGATGGACCACATCATAGACCATGAAAACTACAGTACGTGACGTAGAGGTTTACATGGAAATGATAACGCGGGGTCTAAACACACCTGTAGTAAGTGATAAAATAGCAAACAATCTTAAATAAGGCTAAGCTATGATAGTTTGGTACAAAAATGGAGATAGCACAAGACAGAACCGATTGTAACTTGCAAAAAGTTCGAAAAACTGCTGTCTCCAGTCATTTTCCCCCATTTTTTTTAATTAAAGGAGGATTTCTGTTTATCATCCGATTAAATTAAAATATCAAGAGTATTTACAGGCCCATACAAACATATGTTCACTAAAACTTTAACGATCTTCTAAGGTGCAAAAACGGTGACGGAACACAAAACAGCCATTTTCTCAAAATGCAGAAAATGGAGATTGGGCAACACAGAATTGAGCTCGAGAATTTTATAGGAGGGCCGAAAAACTGAAAATGTTGATCAAGACAACAGCTTTTATCAGATACACATTATAGGTAGCACACGATAGTTTATCATTTTCTCTAACCCTCCTATTGATTTTGCATGAATCTGAGGGGTAGACAAACGGACATTAATCAAACTATTTTTAAGAATAACGCCTGGTGAACGCTGCAAAAATCAAAAATACAGTATATGCCATGTGCTGTTATTTCATGATAAACTGTAAAATATCGAACAGAGTATCATTAAAAACACTGTAAGTGCTACATACTGTAGTTTAGATAGAAAAGCTCTGTCGACAAGTCTGATAATATATCTTCAAAATATATCATGTATGTCTTTCAAATCCCCTTGACTAAGTGTAAAAAAAAAAGACTTTTTTTTTTTCTCAACGTGAGTGCTTCATGAGTTGGCATATCAAAACTTTTTACACATATTTGAAAAGGTGACTCCACTATGGTCTGTGGCAAGATCTTTGCTATGGGAATTTACATGTACACCTTGTCGAAGGAGTGTCTGTTGGATTCCATCAGAGGCATGAACTTATTAATGTATCACTCTCTTTTGCTCGAGAATACAGTTTGAGGCTTTGATAGACAGTTTGTTTCTATCTGAAATGGAAAGGACTTTTTCAGTAAAGCGTAGCTTGACCTGGGCTGTCCTGACATCTTGTTGAGCACATTGTTGGTTCAGACTAGATTGCCGGTTGTGAAATGATTTCATCAAGAATGGAATGCATCTTGCCTTGCGTATGCATGACACAAAACCTACGACGTCGTAAATTTTCTCAACATTTCTGATGCCATTCTCAACTTTTAGATCACAGGCACGGCCTACCTTAACGTATGTCCAGGTGCAAAGGATTTCAGCGTGATTTTCTCGGGCTGGATTTGACCTCTATTTGCCATAATTATTAATTATTACAAGAGGCATAGGAAACAAAAGGGGGTCCAGTTTTTCTTTTGTCCACTACAATTCTTATCTGCATATAATGTACCTACAGCACAATTTTCTCTTCCTCCAGAAATTGTAGTTGAGAATGTGAATGCCAGTTCGTAACCATTGCAATCTGATATATACTGGCTGCATTAGATTTTAGACTTTTATTTTTCTTACAATGTAATCTTTATGTGCTTTCGTAACAGCATTTCCGGCGGAAGATACCTATGTAACGATAGCGTTTTCTCTTGAAATGATAGTTGTGAGTTATAATTTTCGATATGGGCCTTGATATCAGCATCATAGACCATCCTTAATGCTTTTCAAGACCTATCTTTCAAAATCCAGGGATAACGTTTCCTTAATTAGCATTCTGATTTATAATTATGTCGTTTTGGGGTTTATAGCCATTCTGTGATAGACGTTTTGCAAATATCAGTTCTTGTTCTACTCTGTTTCTTATCAAAATATAAGTTGTTTTTTTTTCCGGAGACTTTTCAGTTTGAAGTTAAGATTAAGGTACCAATTCGATCAAAAATATATATTGCATATTGTACTGCAATGTCCATTAATAGGGATTTGCTTTGTCTCAGAGTACTTTAAATTTGCCCTCGACATTTTTTTTTCTCCTG
Organism: Peronia verruculata; assembly: GCA_038406235.1. NCBI lineage: Eukaryota > Metazoa > Mollusca > Gastropoda > Systellommatophora > Onchidiidae > Peronia > Peronia verruculata. Next base: position 7,524 of record JBCAUA010013288.1, on the reverse strand, counting down.
TCATCGACACATCCAGGTTTCATCGAATGCTTTAAAATATATCTTGTCTTGTTTTCATTGTATTCGTCCTTCTTCGATTTCTTTCTTTGATTTTTGTTTCTGTAAGCGATCGTCAGATCTTTGGCTTGCTGCTGGGACCCGCTTCTTCATCTTGGAGAGTGGTTACTGATTTGAAGACAATAGAAGAGTTTCTTTCTCTATACTGCATGCCCTATGAAATGAACAGTGTTAGTGTGCTTCAACTTGATTATAAACTTTTAACGAGGTGTTCTGCCTGGGTGAAGGATGGTTTTCATGAGAGCTTGTGATAAAACCATCTTTCGAAGGTTCGCACTTCGCAGGCTCGTCTCTATCGCTGTTGTCAAGCTCTTCATCCGATTCACGGAAGAAACATTTTGTTTTCAGGACAGCCATATATCAAAATAATATTTATTGCTTATAAATAACTAACGCGCGAATACATTACATTCTGCACAATGTATGACGACTAAATATCAATAAATGGCTATGATCTTATCTTAACAGTGATATTCTCTTGGACAAACAAATGATGCATTCCCAGCAAAAATACAGTAAGTGAGCATTTACTGTTTTTTCTTTTTTTTTATATTAAGAGATTCGTATACTGTACTTCTATTTATAAAAGGTACGAAAACCAAGAAACAGTACATACAAATAAAAACACAACAATGTTCATTCCAAAGATTGAGAATCGTAATCTAGATTAAGATTCGTTACGATTTGATGATTAAAGTGGTTTTAAAGTATCCGTATCGCTTTGTGTACTGTCCTAAGCGAACGTACTGTCTGATGGGGTGTGATTTTACGGCGCCGTGTAGTTTCACATGACTCATGTGGTTAATTACATTGCTCACACGCGAGGCTGTCTTAACTGATAACTAAATTTGATCATTCAAGATGTCTAAAAGAAAGAGCTCTTCTTACCCACCCGAATTTAAATTGCAACTGCTAGCTGAGTTAGACTTAAAAAAAAAAAAAAACTCTCAAAATCAGAAATCTGTCAGAAGCACAGAATTCCGAATTACACGCTGTCGACAATAATTGCCACTCGAAAGCAACTTCAAATGACCCAAATGGTGCGGTTTGATCTAGTTATTAGTTTGTGAAATTTGCCCTTACACTGTTTGTTTCCCTCTTCTGACAACTTCAGTTTGGATAAATCGAAATATGTTTAAACCTAAAATTTCGGCGTAAACGTATTCCGCTGTGTATATATATATATATGTATTACTTTTTTGCATTGCTTGATTTGCAACCTCATATACCTATCGAAGGTAAGTAATTTGGATTACTAGACGGAATAACAGCTTATTTCAACGTGCTATAACGCTGTCAGAATCTCAAAACAAAGTCATTAATTGTAAGGAACACTTTCAGTGTTACAGTTTCAATTGTTCTCAAGTAATTACTGATGGCATTTCGCGACAATGCTGATAGTTGTTTCGTGTGAGGGATGTAATTAACCCTCCAAACCCCGGTGGTGCAGATATGGACATTAAAATAGACAAAGTTATGAGAACAATTTGTAATAATTCGTGTGTTCATTTCTTCTCCAAACAACTTTAAGAAACTGATTTCAAGCCTTTCACTGGTTCCTGATGGATTATTGATGATTTTCAAAAAAGACCTGTTCAAATGTGATATCATTTCCAGGTAGCCCAGGTCTAGAGGGTTAAGATACATGTATGTGTCAACATATCCGCGGCAGGTCTCTGTTAACAGGGGAGACTACAATTATTTTATTTTATGTTGACACATTTGAGTTGAATTACCTCCCTTATATTACGCCCCATCCATAAATCCTGTCAACCCACTGGATGAACGCATCACTGAAGTCTTTGACAGAGCGACCTGAGCTTCAACTCATTCAGCAGATTCCCATTAAAACAGTTATGCTTGCTTTTTCTTTTACAACGGAATACATAAATTCTGTAGGAGCCTTTTCCTCATAATTTTCAAAAATTCTCAAAACATTTTTTTTTTCTCTTGTAAGAGATTGAGAAGCTGAAAATTGAAAACAAAAGTTATGAAACAAAATAAAATTTTAAAATATAAAAAGTATAACTGTTATATGGCTATCAAGAATACACAAAAACCTTGAATAGTAAAATATCAGGATTTGATGGCTCTGTAATGCATGTTCCATGCAAACCAATGCAAATACATTAATGAGAAATATATATATATATATATATTACACACACATACATATATGTATGTGTGTGTGTGTATGTGTGTGTGTATGTGTGTGTGTGTGTGTGTGTGTGTGTTTGTGTGTGTGTGTGTGTGTGTGTGTGTGTGTGTGTGTGTGTGTGTGTGTGTGTGTGTGAGAGAGAGAGAGAGTGTTGTTGTTGTTGCGTTGTGTTGGGGTTTAACGACACATCATTACGGCTATATTGTGTCAAACACGGCAAGATACGTTTACACGTCAAGAGGAGGAGAGGAAAGAAAGCGGGACAGAAGACAGGAGCTAGGGGAGAGAGTATGAAGAGATGTCTCTCCTGGAATGTCGAGGATGGCACTCCATGGGAGACAACCCACTGATGACGGACTTAACACCGTCTGCAGATAGGAGAAGACAACCTACTTGTAAACCCCGAGTCCCTGCGGGTGTGTGAGAGAGAGAGACAGAGAGAGAAAAAGGGGGGGGGGGAAGAGAATATCTAGGGTAAATCTAATTAATATCCTATATTGTTTTTATCTGGCTTTACGTTTATGTATGTGCATGAATATGTGTGTATATGTATTATTACACATGTGTGTGTGCCATTTTCTCCGGAAAAGACCTTTAATTGGACAACTCACATGAGCCATAAAACTTTATAACGAAATTTTATAGCCGAAACAGTCACGACTGTTGTATAATATACCTGTATAAAACTTTTGACAATTTATATTAATGCTGAAAGTATTAAATATCTATTTGTGAGTAAAATTTCAGCCACTGATATAAGTTGAAAGTCCAGTTGAATTTACTAAGTGCTGGTAGTATCTTTTGTAGTAAGAAGATTATAGTAGACCTAGAGTGTTGTAGGACCATTAATAGGCAATTGATGAGTTTCAGGGTGAAACGCCACAAACGCCATTTTTTGAAAATTTTGAATTATACCCCTCAATACTGGGAATGGTGATAGTGCTGTAAGGTAAGGACTTTCCTTTCACCAAACCCAACTTATCCTTCCCAAAAGTCTTCAGAAAATTCTAGTTCTTAACACTAAATAACTAACTACTGGAGAACAAATTGTCGCTTTTCTCTAAACGGCGATTTCGGATATGTCTCATTTTGCCCTCAAACCCTTCAATTATAGGTGCCATCGGATTTCTATCAGAAAGAGAAAACGTGTTTGTTTTACAATATAATGTAAACAAGGAAGGCAGTGACAGCAGGCGAATAAAAATTCTCGAAGAATTTTGATGAATGAAAGTACGTAGATTTTTCTGCATGTGAGATGCTTTTGTTGATTTTCTCGTAAACATCGCAAGAAGTAACAAACAAGGATTACGATGTTTAAAAAAGAATTGGGTGCCATCTTGGCTGTTGGAGCATTTGTGATTGACAAAGTGAAAATAGCTGTCGAATGGTGTTTGCAATTTTATTTTTTTCAGGCGTTTTCAAAGATCAAGTCAAGCACTTGTTCTTCTTGACAGATGTGATGTTAATATAATCATGTAAGCTGTTCGAAAATACATATCCCATCGGGGTATAATGTCTAGTATACTATACTATACTATACTATAATATAATTATTATAATATAATATAACATGATATGATATAATATAATATAATATAATATATACTGACGGACTTTAAAAACACACTTGAAAATGATTCTACTGACGGACTTTAAAAATGCAACACTTGATATATAGAATCATTTTCAAGTGTTGCGTTTTCAAAGTCCGTCGGTAGAATTTAATATAGTATAATAATAATATATAATATTATGTTCATTTCTTTTTTTTGGGGGGGGGGGGACAAATCCGATTTTAAATAATAACTTAACTTTGATTAATTAGCACAATTACTATGGTTATGATGTTAATCAATTACACATATCTACTGTTTTGATCTCGTTATTAGCATCATTATGATTGGACCAGCATTATGATAGTCATGCGTTACCAAATTTATGCCGAAAAAGAAACAGAGAGGATTAAGGGACAAATGTTGATGATAATGACGGTGATTAGGTATAAAGACTGTAGTATCAAGACAATAGCAGTAAGAATTTCATGATTGTTGCAATTTTTCCCCATATATTAGGATATCATTTTGCTTTCTGTTTGAATTAAAGTTTCGAGATAATTATTGATGAGCGGAATGTGTGAAATATGAATGTATAAGAGATTTATTTTTAAGATGTTTATTAATAACCTGACGGGGTTTTTAATAGGTTTTCTGCTCCCACCTGCAGGCGGTGTAAGCTCGCCATCAGTGGGGTTTCTCCCATGGAGTGCCATCCTCGACATTCCAGGGGTGACATCTCCTCTCTCTCTCTCCTTGCTGCTGTCCTCTGTCCCGCGTTCTTTCCTCTCTTCTTGACGTTTAAGCGTATCTTACCGTGCTTGAAACAATATGGCAGTAAACAAACTGGTGCATTGCATTTTTTATGTAAATTATTGATGTTGTTTTATCATTCTTGCTGTTAGCAGTTAAATACAGCCTTTATCTTTCTTAATGATAAAAATGTTTGATCACGATTGATATTCATTGATGTTAATGATGGCGGTGGTGAAAAGCCAAGAAGAGCCAAGCGGGCTCGAAAATTTGGCTAGCGATATTAGTTAGCCAACATTAGTTCATTTTATTAACTTAATTCAAAATTCTTCATATTGTTTTTCCACTTTTTTGATGCACTTGATTAGTTGCAAAATTAGTTGCACTTGATTAGTCAAAATTGCAATAACCTACTGATAGTCATTTTGATCTTTCAAAGACGCTACAGCAAAATGATGATAGTGATGATTCTATCACTGATCTCTTCGTCATCAGTTTAAAGCGTCCAAAGATAGTGTCAATCAAAATAAATGACATCGGTATTCTGCTGAGGATATTTTTTTTTTTTTTTTGTTGCCCTGAAGAAGAGTCAATTTGACTTTTAACATCAAGATTAAGCTGTTTATAAATGTTATTTGCATTTTTTTAATCGTTTCATTAGTTGCAGGTTGGACAGTCTTTTTCTATTTTATAAAGTGATGATAGTGATGATGATGATGATGATGATGGTTGCCCGCACGGAGAGCAGAGCTGCTTGAAATTTGGCCAATTTCCGTCAATTCAACAAATTTTAACTTATGGACTCTTGTGCTGCTTCTGTTTTTAATGTATTGAGCTAGTTTCCCCTTCACAGTCTATTGTCTTAAAATCCAAGGCAGTTACTCAAAATGATGCCGATCATGATGCTGAAGATACAGAGTTGATGATGATGGTGACCATGATATGATATAATGATGATGATGATAATGATGTTAGAGAACAATCGTACCTGCAAGTGAGACATCAGTATCATCTATACGACTCCCATCCGAACCTTTGCGGCTGCTACGACTGCTGGCTGACCCACGTCTATCGGACTGGTCAGAGAAGATGGACGTACGGCGGCTGCCCATGCTGGAGGCCGAACCTCGTCGGTCCGTGTCGGAGGCAAAAGATGTCCGACGGCTGCCCATGCTGGAATTAGAGCCTCGTCTAAGGACAGAACAGAGAAAAAAAACATAGGGATAAAAGAGAGAGACAAATTTAATTGCCTTCATTAAGAAACTCTCCTTACAGTCTATGAAATACAATAAAAACGTAGAACATGCAATTCAAAACAAACGTATATGAACTAGAGTGAGAGACAACAAATAGATGAGGACAGATAATATAACACATCATTGCTGACATAGTAATATTATTTCAATCTTACACTAACATTGCCTGCAGTGGACACATGAACGAACAATTACATTATGCCTATAGAACAGGGAATAATAGGTGACGTGAATAACACATGTTATCCATACACTGCTGATGTCAGTACAGTACAAGCATGCGCTCTTTACAGTCCATTATGGAAAGAGATGCTATGCATCATGATGCCAGTGTTTAATTCAAAAGTTTTTTTTTTTTTTAAATCATTCAGTAGAACTGTATAATATAGAAAACGAAATATGCTTTAAACTGAGATAATCTTTTCCCTCTGTACACACTAGTTTGCCTCTGGAGGCTTTCCATCAGAAAACCAAGAAGAGCCTATAATCAGATGGGTATATTGATTGGCAGTTTCTGTCATTTTAAATACAACACTTCATAATAAATTAATGTGCTCTGAGTTCAAATCTCTTTCAAAAGCAGTTGAACTTAATTAAAATTGATCACTATATTTCTATTCTAATGCTGATATTTATATTTGATTAACTTTAATGTTGCATTGAGTTGCACGCCAGATCTTTTAAAATACCGCGGATTAGTGCATTCAAAACTGATCTGAGGCAAATAAAGTAAATAAAAAACATCCGCAGCAGGATATCGATGTCGTTTGACCCACACTATCTTTGGACTGGATTTAAACTGATGACGCAGAGATTAGTGTGAGAATTTCTGGGCACACGATAAGAGCTGTCTTTGTTCATACTACAATCGATTAATTCAAATAGTGCGGTCAGGGTGACATGTTTCTTTTCTTTTCTCCTACATTAAGCAAGCTGGTCTCTATTCGTCAAGATTTAATTCCAGTAAAGTATTATTCCTTAATTCCGATATTTCTTTCATATTTATTGTATTTCTATGTTACAGTTGGCAGTTCGTGCAGTGACATTCAAAACAATCCGACAAGATAATGGTGATGAAAGGAAGAAACGTTTAACACCTGTGTTGATAAAGGTTGTGTTTGTTTGTTTGTTTGTTTGTTTGTTTTCAAGGCATTGTCTGTTTTAAAGTTTTAGAAATACAAACTCTGCAACAATACCAAAGTTTTAAAACAGACCTTTCTTGACAGACCTGATGCATTTGCCTTCAAAAATGTAAAATTTGATGATACATGTATTTGCCAACAGAAACGTCAGGATTGCACAGACAGAAAAAATAGTACAAATTGTTTCACTGACTCTAGGAAAAAAGGTAAAACATCGGAGATTTCCAACAGTAATTTTAAGTTGTGTTCGCCAGAGAATTAATGAATGGCAGTGAAAGTTCTTGTCTCAGGAAGAAAGGCCAACAAATTACACATAAATGTCGAACTTTCACGCAACCCATGGAATAGAAGAGACTTATGCAACATCATCCAGTTCATTGTCCTCTCACACTGTCAAATTTCAAAAGTTACAATGTGCACATAGACACAATCTGAATTTAGTCTTGCAGGAAGTGTAGGAATCTTACATAGTGCTTCCAAAGCAGGGATCCCAGGTTCCTTTTGATTTTTGCTGACATTATAAAAATCTGAACAGAGAAGGAGGAGAAGAAGAAGAAAAAGAAGAAGAAAAAGGAGACAAAATGAAATGAAGGAGAAGAAATAAA
>JBCAUA010013277.1:0-13041 GCA_038406235.1 Peronia verruculata | reverse complement strand
CTGTCTGTCTGTCTGTCTGTCTGTCTGTCTATCTATCTATCTATCTATCTATCTATCTATCTATCTATCTAACTGTCCTCCTCTATCAGTCTGTCTGTTTGAGTCTGTCAGTCTTTTCTGTAGCGTTTCCTTTTTTTTTTTGTGTGTGTAGAATTAGCTCTTTATTTTTCTAGTAATTTTGTTCTGTATGGTTTGAAAACGTTTCTACCTTTGTGTTGTCGTTTCATGCTTGGTGTTTTCTGTCTGTATTAGACGTAGCAGTGTCTGCCAGCTGTATTCTCTAGTTTTAGCTTTAGTTGACTGTGTTTGTGTGTGCATGCACGCACTCCCCTCACTGTATGTGCTTTCAGAGCCCGCATACGACATAGCAGAGGCGGAGCTCACCATGAACGGGCTGGGCCGTAGAAGTAGTGGCGGCATGACAGCATGGTCACCCCCCTCCGGTAACGCCAACTCCAGCGGCAGCAGCGGCAGCAGCATCGGCAAATCCACCACTTTCCTCAGCAGCCGCGGCGACAACAACAACCTCATCAACAACAGCAGCAGTAGCATCTTCACCAACAATTATAACCACTCGGCTCAGTCCCCACCACCTCCACCACCACCACCACTACCATCATCCGCTGACAGTGCTCATACCACCCGTCTCATGCTAAATCTTGACCGTGACAAAGGTAGCTGTTTTCATTTCACTTTTCTCTTTGACTGAAAAAAAGTTAATTCGTCTTTATTCGTGAAAGAAACTTGTATGTTTCTTACGAGTGGAAAACTTAGCTTCGCACTAGAATGATGATTTCATAAATTTGCAGATGTGTTCTTGCAATGCTTCATCCACAGGTTTGCGTTAATTAATGTTTTTTGCCTTTCAGCGTTGCTTTACAAAGCATCAATCCTGTAGTTCAATTCGATGCTCCAATGAGATGGAGAGGAATAGAAACGAAATAGTGGAATGCGGGTGGAAAAAAATCAACAAGAACATTAATTACATCTATAAAGGGGATGGGAAATGGGAAAAATGCCTTTTTATAATGAGGTTTTGAACCAGAAATATGAGGGGAAAAAATGTAATCTATATTGCTGAAACGGCAAAATGACCTTTTAACTGATCCGCTAAATTAGATTATTCCGGCTATTTCATGTTGCCCTAATTGGCTGTTATTTTGGCCTGTTTCTTTAACGTTTTTTTTTTTTTTTTTAAAGTTAGAAACACCTTTTTATCTTAGCCTTGTAGACCTTCAGGATCCTTCATTCGTCATCCTTCTTCAGCTCTTTCTCTGGCCTCTTAATATTACTCATTTTTTTTTTTTTTTTAGAATATGGTATAACTGAAGATATTAAAATTTCAAGAAGGCATTTGACGAATTTGTTAAACAAAGTTGCCAAGAATCGACAGCACATCAAAACCTGCAGGTTAAGGCAGGGTATTCTGAGATTCACCACACTTGGAGTTAATAGCATGATAGCTGATATCCATGGCGACATGACAACAATGTTGCCATAGCAGCGTGATCAGTATCGGAACATGAACGTATTATTGTAACTTGTTCCTCATCGTCATCCCCCTTCCCACCCCCCCCCCCCCCCCGCAAAAAAAAAAAAAATACGTGAAGAAAAACGAACAACAACAAAAACTTAAGACAGTTTACCTTTGGCAGCCTACTCAATGTTCTTATGTTGAATTTAATGAATGAGAAACGATAATGTGATACGTTGGGGCATTTGCGCAGTTATGATAATGCAAATAATGAAGAAATAAGGCCAGGTAAATTATGGAGCCAAGACAAGCAATTACACACCTAAACAAGAGAACATTGTTAAAAAAAAAAAAAAAAGCAAAGGAAGGAACAGAATTAATGGGGTTCTTTTTTGTGTGCGCTATTTCGGGATGAGTTCAGATTTCAGGATAAATAGTTTATATTTGGAATGTCTTTCTTGCCACCTTTGTGCGCGGTGTACAAGTCTTAGTCACGCCGCTGTGAGCACAGTGTGCCAACGGAGTGTGGCCTCTGCTCTTGCTGAGCAGGTGCTAGTAAAGATGGAGTGGTGTTCTGAAGGAAGGAAAGAAGAATGAAGTGTGCAATACAGTAGTCCTATCCTTCTCTCCACTGTCTTCGTTACCCATTGGTTCTTGTAGTAAATGTGCCCACAAGAGGTCCCCCTTAGCTATACTAATTGATATTTGATAGGAGATATTTATTATTATTGTTATTATTAATTTTTCATGTTCCTCTGATCTGGGTTAAATTTGTATGTAATAATAATTACTTCAACCACCGGGCCAAGAATCTCCAATGTCAGGAGCAAGAATTCCCAGATATACATCTGGCTTGTCTTCGGTACCGATGCATCGGTATGAAATTTATCATATTTGAAAATCATAGCTATGTGTGAACTTAAAACAGTAACTTTAAATATAAAATTTCAAAATGTTTCATAATGACAGCTACCATTTATACTGCAAATATAAAGTCACAATTATGCTGAACAATACAGCACAACGGAAGTATAAGTTTGTAATGGTTCGGGCGTCTCTAAACTTTCTCTAATGAGAAAATAGATTATCTGGCAGATTTTATTTTCTTTTGTTTTTGGCCAGTCCCCAGCTTTTCCCTCCTCGCCCCCCCCCCCCCCCCCAACGGTTTCAGTTTTACATGAGTATGTAGAGTTATGAAACACTTTCGTACTTTCTCCCGAAAACAGATTGATATCCGCGTGCCTACTTAAATTAAGGAAAACGGGACAAATACGGCCACGAACCCTTGTTATAAGTATAATAAGCCTTCCGCCACGGGCTCACTTCCTCCTTCCTCCTCCCCCTACACATCCTTTTGATGTGAGCGCTCTATTTCTTCTCATACTACATCACCATAAAATTTGATGTACCATAAATATAACAGTCTTCCCTCCTGTTGTAAGCGCCTGAAAGATTGAAGCCCTCGTTTTTTTCAGGGAGGCCTGCGGATCTCCATTCATTGTTGAACCAACAGACACGGTGTGTGTTTTTCGAAGTTTTATGACGAATTACTCAGGCTTTTTGGATGGTAGCTCTCCTTTTCCATTGCATTTTAGACATAAGAAAGAAAAAGAAAGGAATATAGGAAATGAATCAAAGAATGGCGGAACAAAAAATGGCTCTGGTCTGTAAAAGTCCCTGAGAACGCCAGTGTGTCGTCATAGATTTCTATGCCAATACTTTAGTTCTTGATTTGTCTTTCTTTTTTTGTGCTGTTATTTTTATTGTATATACAATTTTTCACAAAAATCAGTATGGACAATGAAATGTGGTTTCTTTTTAAATAGTATACTTGCAGTAAATTTTCAGAATCTATGAACATTTGCTTTACACCCAATTCATAGTGTTCTAGCTAAAAAAAAAGGCGAATAGTTGATTTTTCTTGTTATAGAGGTTAATTCAATCTAATACTCCCATACCTTAAATAGTTTAATTCGTCTACTGCAGTAGTGACGAAAAAATACAATTAAAAATGTATTAATTAATACAATATTAAAAATGTGTAAATCATCGCCTTTAGTCAGTGGACTGGCCTGACATAGAAATAAAACAATGTAGTGACAGTGACGTTTATATTACACTGTCATTACAGCACTTTACATCCTCGAAAGTTCTTTGTTCACTCTCTGCAGAGTTTGTAGCCGGAATCCATAAGTATGCATGTTATCACAGTAAGTGGTTTACAAGCGCCGTATCTGGCAACCGATGCCGAAGTACGATGTGCTTTACAACTCACAATGTCGCGAACCAGTTTGCCCTGCCCACTCAAAGCCACGAAATACGTAACGTGGGTTCTCTTCCAGTACGTAGTAAATATGTAGCAGTCGTTTCTTAATGGCTGGTCAGGAAGTGACGATTCAGACACTTTACGTGATCTAGTCGCTTCCCCCGCAATGCCGATCACACCATACTAGAAGATCGATGAAAGTAACTTACTGTCCCGCCTGTACATGTGAACAGAGTCTACGTTTTTCTGCATCTGAAATACATCTAAGTAAGGTTCTAAACAAAAAATAGTATTTCAGATTACGAGAGAGCTGCATGTGTACAGCAAAGCCATCATTTAATTTTGGTGTCGTGCAGGATGTCGTTGACAAGCAAAGCTCTATATAACTCATTCACGTCATCAGCATTTGATCTCAGAACGCCAAAGAGCGAAATATGACCTCTGATCATTGTCAGCGCTATTGTTTATAATTGTCTTTTTTATGAACGTTTCGATGCTGCTGCGCCTCAAGCGTCACGAGCTCTATCTGTAATCCATAGTTATGTCAAGATGTCTAGTGATGTAACTCGCACATCTCCCTCAAACTGCTCACCTTTGAATGATGAAAGGTAGCACACTGCATGCATAGCGTACTTCTACTACACTAGCTCCAGTTGTCTCCCCATTATTGAACTGATCATATCGCCATGTTTTTCACACGAAAGTAACACCTTTTAATTTTTAAAACAGGTTACCCAAAAGTAATAATGTAACGTGAATGCTATGGGTTTTGTAAGCAGTTAGTTGACTGACAACAACTGCTCAGGATTTTTTTAAAAAGTTGTCATATGTCTCTCTTCTTTTTTTTTTTTAATCATTGGCTATTACGTGTGATCTGAAGATAATGATTTTTACTGTATTATGTTATAGTCATTTTGATAAATTCTCATCTGGGCAATTAAAATACTAATTTTAGAGAGAAACAAGCTATGTCCCGGAAGTGAAGTGTGGGCTTCTAGATTTCTTATTGCTTCTGCACATCAGAGTCGTGTCCTGTGATATTTGCAAAAGTTTAATAAATCGTCATCGCACTTGTGTATGTTATCGTTGTCATTATCATGGCATAACGATTGATTTTATCACCTTTTGGGCAAACGTTTAGTACTATCAAATCCCAACATCTCTCGAATCTCAGAGCGAGCGAGCGAGAGAGAGAGAGAGAGAGAGAGAGAGAGAGGAAAATATTCAAGAGAAACATAAATCGGTAGTGGGAAAGTTTCTAAAACAACAACAACAACAACAAGCAAGCAAGCAACAGCAACAACAACGGATCACTGGCTGCAGTAGACCCGTTATCTCATACATCTGCCTATCATTTCGACAAAAATTTTTTTTTTTAATGTGTGCCCTCAAGCTCATGTTATTCCGTATTCAGGGATGTTGATTTTAAGAAAAAATAGCTGTAAAACGAATGACATGGAACGAGGAAAAAATTCTACGACTGTTAATGACTTATTGTCCCTTTTCACCACCACGAAATACGATTTCCCTCATCTCTCAATCCAACCTTTGCCCTCTCACCTTTCAACCTTTGTTTTCATATTCGATTCACCATAAGGCTTTGGAAAAGGCCCGCCATTCCCGGTTCAACAGCGACAACAGCCCTACCATCAGTACCACCACCATTTTGGAGGGCCTCCACAGCAGCAGCAGCAGCAGTCATTTCAACAGCAGCAACAACAGCACCATCAACATCCCGGTGGGAATCCTGCCTACCACCGCCCGCCCCACTACCATCAGACCGAACTGAACGTGGAACATTATCCTCCCTCCATCTCTTCCCACCCATTTCATCCATCCTCATCTTCTTTCCCCTCCTCCTCGCCATCCTCCCAAAGGACACCGGCATCAGGTATAGAAAGACTTTCTCATTCTACACCCGCCCCTTCCCTTTCGTGATTCGCTCACCAGTTTGCAGCCTGCACAGTGACTCCCGTGTGTGGGTCCCAGATTTATGAGCCAGCGAGCATGTGACATGCCGCCTCCCATTCCCTAATATATCACTTCAGTTCCACCACCCGACGTTTTTTTTTTTTTTTTTAATTTTATTTTACATTCTGTTCACTCATAGAGTCTTGGAGTACCTTAATCATAAATTGCCGTTGTTCGTTATTTTTCGTTATGATATAATCCAGCATGACACATAACAGCCCCGTTTATTGTGATATTTAATACACTTTAGTACCTTACGATGGTGCATAAGTTCAGTCGTACTTTCTGTTTTTCACATTATTGGGAATAGAGCTCCTGTGTTTGTTAATCCTAGTTTATTTTTATTTTTTTTTTCTGTTTCTGCTCGGGTAGCTCTAGCAACTGCTAGAGTTTTCAATTTGTTGTTATAGAAAATATTTTGTTCTGTTGTACCATAAGTATTTCATAACATGATCCACACATGAAATAACATTCAAACGGAAATGATTTGGTGCATGTATTTTGTGGCCCTGTTGGTTTTCCTCATCGATGTAATGGTTATTAGAGTTTCTGTCTGTCACGTCTGTGGTAATCCCCCCCCCCCCTTCTCTCTTTATCTATGGTGTCTTGTATACTCTACTTGGGAAATCTTCCTGTGCAGTTTCAACCCTCTGATCACACAGTGGTTTCTGGAAAAAAGAAACAGAATATAGGATAAGGAACGGGTGCACTGATGTAATTCAGTGACTGATGTTAGTAATAGTTCATATTCGACCATGCAAAAACCTGGAAATCACGGGCGGAGTGTTTGTACCCCGTTACTAGAAATAGAACACTCACTGATGTTTGTTACCGCTCCACCACGAGATCTGGGAACAGTTGTCACCGATCCCTTGCATTTTTATGTGTTCCTCTATGTCAATGTGAGCAGTTTTAAGTGTTTGTACCCCCTAGCCTACTAAAATTAAACGGGGATTTCCAGCCGTTCACTTGGTCGGAACAAATTTTAATCTATTAGATGGAACAGACAGAAAATGATGATAGCAACAGTTGCGTCATAGATCAGTGTAGCCGCAAACCAAACCTCGTTGAAAATAACCTACGTGTTAAATTGTAGAGATAGCACAAGAATTTAGCGAGTTTATGTTTATTTTTGTCCATGGGGTTGGGGATGTGTGTTGAGCCAGCGTGAATTAACAAGTTGCTGAAGTAGAGGACTTTCAAATCTGAAAACGTGCAAGGCGCAGTCCCCATGGCGGCGCCATTCGTGCATCGTAAACTGGCCTCGTATCTCGTTCTCCGATAAGCGGAGCCAAAAGAAACCATGTCAAGAAACTTGAAACCTGCGAGAAGACACAGTGAAAACTAGTGTTTTCGTGATTTGTCAAGAGCACAGTTGTTGAGAAAAGCAAGTAGTCAACAGCGCCTGGGAGTTGCAACGTCTTAGTTTGTGTGCTTTTCTGTGGCATTTCTATACCTAGCTCACAGGTCCTGGCCTGTTCTCTCTCTCTCTGTGCTCTTTTTTCTCCTGTTGCGTCAATGGCGTAATGATGGCACTTCAGGCAGACACTCTGAGATGAAAAAGGCAGATGTAGAAGAGAAATGGCGGGTACCATGGGTAAATGAATGACAGAGAGAACGCGTGGGAAATCCTATGTGAGAAACACTTATGGAACAATGAGCTATTATAATTAGCGATCCATATGAACTCCGAGCTAGTAAACAAACAAACAAAGCAGACCAGGTATCTCTGTCCTCTGAACTTTAAAATACATGCTGGGAAACGGCATTAGATTATCGCCCTTGCTCACTCCATGGCCCGTGTGTATCACTGTCAGGTAAGTTGTGTAGCTTCTCTCTGTGCCCATGCTCACCTTCACAGCTGATTTAGCCTAGTCTACCTGTGAGCACTGGAATTTCGGGGTTTCGAATTAGGCGGTACTTGACGTGCTATTTCTGGAAAACCCCTCACTCCACTGTGGCCAATATGCGGCAACAAAGACACACAGCGCTTCATTGCTAAAAATAAACCTCCCCTAAACCTGTTCTTCTCCCTCCCCCCCCCCCCCCTGTCCTTCCGTCCTCCGTAATATGCAACCAGAATGTGTCCGATAAAGCAGAGAAATGGGACAAGCAACTGCAATTTATGCATTCGCATACCACTATTTATATGTCAGGCTGTGCTCGCATAAAATTTGATTTTAAAAAAGGGGGGAGGGAGAGAAGGAAAACATGAGGGGGGAAAATGAAGAAAGAAGGGGGGGGGGGGAGGCACCTGATCGAGCTTCCTTTTAGCGTCTCTTAAAAGAATGGTGTCCAGTGAGTGTCACCGTGAATAGCTTGAATGTAATACGTCAAATGACTTTCCGACAACGGCAACGAGTGCTGCTGCTCTTAGCTTGAGATGGCTACTTGCAGAACTGTTTCAGACCCCTCGCTCTGTGATCTTGCTACTCAAGTTATAAGCACAAACAGCAGGTTTTTCTCTTATCAGCTTCGCCCTCTGGCTCAAAATCGTTCCCTGAGGAGGAAAATGAAGCGTTCCAAGATCAAGGCACCTGGGCCAATTTCTCCGTGATATGTATAAAGAGCTTTTGAGAAAACCTACGTGACAGAGGTTCTCAGAATATCCTGACTTTCAGAGGCGTGGTCGAGTTCTTGCAAGAGGAAATATTCGTACTGTTATGGCTGTTCGTAATCCTTGCTATCAATCATGAACCATCGGACCGAACTGTGCTGAAATAGAGTAATAATGACATCTGTCAAGTTCATGTCGTGTCTGCATCTTTTTCTACATATTAATCATGTGATGAATATCGGTGCAGCACTAGAACCAGTTCATTGTTTGTTCTTTTGATAAGTACCCTATAAAGCTTTGCGTATAACTTTTAAGTAGTGTGGATGAACAATTCTGCTTACTATCTGTTTCTTTTACGTACTTCACAAGATTTCTTTCTCTTTCGCCACCTCCTGTATATTTCTTACTCATGTGGAAGAAACCAATATGATATAGTTGAGACGAAAGGTGCGAGGCCTATTTATGGTATCTCAGGTCAATTGGATAAGGGGGCAGTGCTTGCTGTAGAATATCTCTAGTCAATTTCGCCCAGTTTCTTCGGTCAGACGAAAGAAAACAAAAGAAAACAAAATTGCAAGTACGCAGCAGCTGCATCGTGAGATACCTGATTTAGGTTTGTAAGTAACTGTATGGGGAGGCTGAGATGGCCATGTGTGAAACTATTGCAAAAAAAAAAAAAACTGCTTCTAGGAAGAATCCTGGTCCATGGTAATTTCGAAGGCTTTATTTTTACAGAGAGAGAGAGAGAGAGAGAGAAAGAGAGAGAGAGAGAGAGAGAGAGAACAAACTATATGTATTCGATCCCCATTCTGATTGACAAGGCAAATTATGCTCTGTTAAGGTGTGTTTTAGCTTGTTTTTCCTCGCTACGGTCAAATAAAGAAGGTGGATAGGATTACTATTGGTTTTTTTTTTTTGCTCTCTGTTTTATAAAGGACATAACAGAAGACTTCATAAAACTTTTCGAGTGAATGACACCAATAGGGATGGAAGTTATAGTAATCAATTTGTTTTCTTAGAACTATAAGTAGTGTTTATGTAGATGGGGTCAGTGACTTGTGATAGCCGAGCACATGAAGTCCCGGGCAATAAGCATAACAGAACTACGAGATCTAGTGTAAGCCACCACACAAAAATTTATACACAGGAGGGGGGTGGTGGAGGGGAGGGGAGGGGAGGCAGCACGAGAGAAAAAGACTTTAACATTTAAGAAAGCAACTTCCAGTTGAATTGCAGTTGAATTTCCAGTTTGAAAGCAACCAGCTGAATTCTGTACAGACATGATTCAAGCGTAGTTTTCTTGGGTGACTAGGTGATGTTTCTCTAAACCTGTGTTCTTAAGTTCACTATTTACTAGAAGCTGGTGGTATAAATTTGTGGGCAAATGTCAAGTTGATGAATGACATAGACTCAGGCTCGAGGACAGCGGTAAAGTTCTTACAGATATTTTTCAAAAATAAAATAAAATGAGGGGGGAGGGGGGGGGGGGTAATGAGATGGGAATTATAATTGCCCTAGTAACACGAATACTAAGGACAACTCTTTAGGTCGCCGGTTTAATTATGGCACACACCAGTTTTCATTGCCTGTCAAGTACAGTTACAATCTTGGCCGCTCGAGATCCAGCATCAGTTACATAGCCTTTCATGTTAACGAGTAAGAACATCGTGCTGTAGGAATAGCAGGACCGGAACTGTCCTTACTCCTTGTAGTTTTATATCATTCACAGATCATAACTTCCACGACTTCATATGTACCAACAACGGAATCCCAAATTATTAAAACACCAAGGAATCCGGAAAGATAATGAAAAAAAAACAATAGATGTTTATTTTTTTAAAATTTAACCGCACTTCAAAAAATGGTGCTGTTTTTGGTGTGTAAGAAAGACTTAAATCTCTGAGACGAAGTGTCTTTGTTCAGAGTTTTATCAGTCTGTAACAGTTAACAAAGAAAGTCAGATGCCTTTGTAAGAACTTTCTCACCACCTTTGACTCACCTTTACACACCTGTGTAGGAGACTGAAGACAGACAGTGTTGTGTGCTGTGTGAAGGGATGTGCGTTAGTAATGATATTTTTAAAATCGCGTCATTGTCTGAATCTCTCTTTTTTCTACTATCTTTCTTGTCTTGTTATTCTTCTTTCTTTTGTATTATGTTTTCGTTCTTTCTTCAATTATTTATTTCCTTTCTTTACAGATTTTTTTTTTTTTAGCTCTCTTTCTTCCTTTATATCTTTCTTTCCTTTTTCTTAATATGTTCTTTTCTTTTTTCTTTCTTTCTTGTCTTTTCCTTTCTTTCTTGTCAAAAGAACGTGAAGGCAGTCGATCCTTTAATATTTCCTTGACCTCATTAAGTTTAAATAGTACGTCCATTAGTATTTGCCAACTTCGCACCCCCTCTTCCCCCCCCCCCTTCCCCCGCGCCTTCC
Source organism: Peronia verruculata (assembly GCA_038406235.1). Lineage (NCBI taxonomy): Eukaryota > Metazoa > Mollusca > Gastropoda > Systellommatophora > Onchidiidae > Peronia > Peronia verruculata. The sequence goes on along the minus strand of JBCAUA010013277.1, from coordinate 2,342 downwards.
CGAGGAGAATAGTGAAAGGTACGATTCATAAATTTCTTCTTTTCGCCCCAGCCTTCCTCTGTGGTGGCACGTGTCGACCTAATTTCCCAGGGCGCGCACTGCAACATCCCGGGAGTGCTTACCTCACCCGTGAGAGGATGCCAGGCGCTTTCTTAAACGTCTTTCTCAACTCTGTTTGCTCTTTTCCCTCTCATTCGCTCTGTCTTTATTTGTCTTTGTGATTTTATGCGTTTGCTATCTTGTTCAACTAGTATATTCCCTGTCTGATTTTCCCTGCACCCCCCCCCCCCACCAAATTCCCGCACTCTTTTCTTTATCTCATTCCTCTCTCTTCCATTCTTTCATTCTTTCTTATTTTCTTTCTTTTTAATCTATGCTTGTTCGGTTTCCTTTCTTTCTTTCATTCATTTCTTTTTTTCTTTTATATTCTTTCTCTCATTGTTTTTTTCTGTTCTTCTTTCTTTCCGCCCTTCATTCTTTCTATGCGTGTTACTGTCGTTCATGCTTTCTTTCTGTTGCTCTTCCTGTCTTCCATTCACTCATTTGGTTTTTGCACCTTGCTCTCCAGCCTGCTTTCTGGCTTTTCTATCCGGGTTTCCCATTTTCCAATTTGTTTTCTTATTTTGTTTACCTCATTCTTCACCATTTCTCCTTCGTATTTGTGTGTATGTGTATGTATGTGTGTGTGTGTGTGTGTTTGTGTGTGTGTGTGAGAGAGAGAGACAGAGAGACACACAGAGAGAGAGAGAGAGAGAGAGAGAGAGATTTGTCGACTCTTTCCATTCGTGTTGCATCGAATGACTGAATACCGACAGAAGTCTAACAGTCTATTCATGCACCTCACCATCTATATCACCGGTACCACGTCCTAAGTAGAATAAAATCACTCCCTCTTCCCTCTAACGTCCATTTGCCTCGCCTCTCCCGCTATTATTACCGGAAAGATTTTCACCTGGATCTCATCCACATTTCTGACATCATGTCAAGCCAGAACCATTCACGACACTTCAGGCCAGTGCCTGGCGGGCAATGCTATTTTAAAAAGATCCCTTGCTTGAGATAAAGTTCTTCCCCTCGATGTAGAAGTGACTGAACGTCGTCTCCAGCAATACTCAGGAGCCATGGGGTCGAGTGCTCACCTATGGGCTGGCAAACAATTATATAAATTATAGAGAAACACGGACAGACCACTGGAGATTCCCATGTTTGTACGTGTAGTTTCTTGCGAAGAAACATTTTGATTGGACTCTTGAGAGTTAGATAGAAACATAGGAAAAAAAAAAAAACTACAGAATTTTTTTCTGGTTTTTATTAGAGCCAAACCGTGTAGTTGAGCTGTTAAAATTCAAGAAACAATAATAAATCAAGTGGAGACATGAAAAGGCCACATAGGGTGATTACTGTAAGTTATGCACAATCCTTGAACTTTGTGTCTAACCCCTGTTCAAGCTGCTGGGCAAAATGATTAGTATTGAGCCCTTTCATAAATTCCTTAAAGACAAAAACAACAACAACAAAACTCTTATAAATGACAGTGAGCATACGAGATTGAAGATTCTGACATACAAATGATTTGGATTATATTGTGAAAAGACGTTCTGTCATTAATATACGATGGTCAATCTCCTTTGCGTTTTTCGCTTTAGCCGAATGATTCAGATTCAATATCTGCCTTTCTGTTACCTTATCCTTTCATAGTATAGATTTTCAACAATTTGGATCTGTCTCAGTCATACTCGCACACGACAGACACCGATTTACCATGGATAACGTATGCATTCAAACTCAAATAAACACTTAAAATGGCCTGCAACGAGCCTAACTTAACGGTATTCACTTTTTTTTTTTTTTTTATGTTGGTTCACATCAATAGAGAAAGGTAGTTCCAAGAGCCAACTTGAAAAGTAACAGTTCTCTTTTGTCATATTAATGTCAAAACATCGAGATTTTTCTTGCACATCCGTTGTTTTTGTCTTAGCTCTACCCTTGGTATAATCTTACCTAGAGATATACAACCACACATTTATTTATCCCCTGCCTGCCGGGGTGATAGGGGGCGGAGAAAAACGAGTACATCAAGTTATTTATGGAATTGAGCCTCGTGACTCATTTCCGCTCTTTTTAAACAGGCCGAGCTTTCTTGAGATTCAAGTGTTAGCGTCGCCTCGCATTATTAAGCAACGGTAGAAAAAGATCAGGAAAAACAAATCATTAGAAGAATTGAGAATGAACAGAAAAGTGGAAAGGGCCATTTTACTATCGGCATTTCCTTTCTTCTTTCTCTCTCTCTCTCTCTCTCTCTCTCTCTTGAAGGGGGGGGGGGGGTTCGGGGGGAGCTGGAC
>JBCAUA010013256.1:0-13042 GCA_038406235.1 Peronia verruculata | reverse complement strand
CTGTAGCTGTAGGCCTACGCCACACACATACCTGTAGCTGTAGGCCTACGCCACACACATACCTGTAGCTGTAGGCCTACGCCACACACATACCTGTAGCTGTAGGCCCACCTGTCTGTGTAAAGGAAAGAAAAGTGTCATACCTCACTCCAAAGAACATTAACCTTGACCATCACTCAAAGGTCAGCAAAGGTCTACTTCAAACACAGTTTACATTTTCCTTAAGAGCTTAGGGATGTGAATGCGATATTTCGTCATGGCCCATTACACTAATTAGCGCCACATTGCTCCAAACACGGTACAATATGTGTCAGTCATGTCTACAAACACACTCACACACCAACAGGTCTGTGTATCTAATTCTCCAATAATGTAGACTTTGTCAAGAGTTATCTCGGCTGGTTGAATTTCACGCGTGCAAGTTTGCAATAGCTGCCTGTTCCAACAACTTCCTGACCATGGACTGGCAAAAAGCTAAGACTACGTGTCACTTTGTTCTGGTTCCCCCGAGGAAAATCCAAGGGAAATTTGTTAGGACAGAAAACCATTCAGTGTATAAACATTCATTTCTGAAACTCGGCCAAGTCTGTTGAATAATTCAAGCATTATACTACACAATTCTAGAGGGCAAAAATTAACCGCCAACACTACACGCCTTATCAGTAGGGCTGGTAAAAGTACGTACACTTTTAAGTAGAGAGAGCTATAAATATCCAGCTCTCCAACTCGACCCATCTTATCAGCAGTTTTTCCTGCTCATCATTTCAGGGAGTTGGTGAAACATTCAACTATCATTTGCCACATTGTGAAAGTCAGAATTTTCCATCGCACTGCTCCAAGTGGGAATATTCCAACTTGGTGTGGGAATAACAGGAACGACCAAACTGAGATTTTTATTTCCGGGTTGCTGAAAAAATTTCTCCCCCCCCCCCCCCCCCCCAGCCAGTGCATGTGTGAGCCTGGCCAATGTGTTCATTCCAGACCTGAATACCATCAAACTATGGAAATGACAGTTTTGTACTCTGAGACTGTCCAGTTCTCCATTTTGTCTATCTCCAGTCATCAACAGACGATTCACATTTTCCACCATACCTAAAAAACCAGGAAATCCCAAAGTCTGTAGTCGAACACTCTAGAAAGTACATGTACATTTATTGTTTGTTGATTATATACTTGCCACGTGAGAAAGAATCACAGACCACAAACTTCGGGCATTAGCATAGCATCGCTTGTGACCCCACAGTGACCGTTCTGTACAGGGTGGTTGACAATGGGAAACAGAGCTTGTTACTGCCGAGTCTTGTCATTTTTTTCTGGACCTTGAGATCCAAGTCCTAGTTTGTGTAGGTCATACTCAGGCCTGTTTGCCGTTACTTGTGTGTGGCAGTGGACAGGCCCATCAACAATTTTACACTGAGATAAATTTACCTGTACCAACATGAATGACATCGTAAACACACATGAAGGCAAATGTGCTCACAGAACATAAGATCTGCAGGAAAGTGTATGTTTTTTTTTTTTTTTCTTACTCTGTGCAGAGAAAAACAACATCTGTAAAACCAGCAGAGACAGGAAAACTTTTTCAAACTTCAGCGTCTAGCTGTTGGTGGTAAGACAAGCAGAGACAGGAAAACTTTCTCAAACTTCCCCGTGTAGCTGTTGGTGATAGACCTGGTCACACATGACCGTCTGTAAATGAACAAATGGCCAAATTCTGTCTGTGCTCGGCCATCTTTACCTCACATGTCTACCCGCTCATGGATTTCTCCTCACCTGATGACCCGTGGTTCATTTTATCTTTTTGCTGGATTTCTTTCAACTTCCCTCATTTTTTCTCTCTCTCTCTCTTCTTTTTATCTGCCATGTCTTTTGATCTGTTTGCCTGTCTGTCTCACTGTCTCTCTCTCTCTCTCTCTCTCTCTTCCTTTGTCCACTATATTTCGATCCTCCCCGAATAGAATTCGTCAACATCGCAATAATCACATTTTACAACCTAACTTATGATCTGACAACAGGGAAATCTGGTGTCTAGTCCCCTGCGACACTGAACAACTAACGGGATCGACATGTATACAAATATTTCAAGAGAAGGAAGAGACATCAAATGTCTGGAGAAAAAGATTTTGACTTATATTTTGCACCGCTATCGTAAACAGGCATAGTTGGTATCAGCTTCGTTTCTTTTCTTCTTCCCCCCCCCCTTTTTTTTTTCATGATAATATTCTACAAGACAGACTAAACTGACACAGCGGTGGTAGTACATCTAATGTTGCTCTCTCTCTCTGGGTAAAACAGCAAAGAGTTTACAAATCAGAATGAATTACCTGTGATTTTTGCTACCAGAGCCACACCACTGATCTCATAGAGTCCCCGGCAAATCTGCTAACCAATCACTCAGATGAAAACAGCCTGAGCGGGGTTAGTATGGAGAACTCCTTCCCCCTCCCCCCCCCCCCCGCGCCCTTCCAATCTTATCTCTCCGGACACAATAAATATATCGGTGTAGCGCTTTTCTTATCACTAGTCCCCGAGCCGAGCGGTCCCCCGGCCATTGTGCGGCCATACGCCTGGCGGTGCCAAACTGGAGTTAACGCATGCGTTTAGTTTAGCTATGAGCGAATAAACTTGACCTTAACGTCCCAGCCACTGAGCTCGCCATGGAGTGAGAACTGTTGACCTGCACAGTTAGTTACACACGCTTGGTTGTTGTACTCTTTCTTTCTCTTCAGCCATCACTCATTAGTTGAACTGCAGCAAAGAATCATTCACAGTTTCAAATATAGTAGAATGAAATAAACTTGTCCCATACCAAACTGAATGTTAGAATTGCGTCCATGTGCATGGAACGAGTAAATTTTGGTTCAATGAAATGTCAGAGTGTGTGCAAAAATGCTCATTAAATCCACATCAGTTGAGAAAAATCAGCAGCCATTTCAAACTGCTCATGAAACATTGGTGATATACCAGTGCTAGAGCTACGATAAGTTAAAGATAGGCTAAAGATAGGCTAAAGATAGGCTAAAGAGGAAGGAGGGGGGGGGGGGGAGGATTCTTCATGCGTGCTGACGTGTAAGTTATCCATAAGATAGTTCTGGAACTTTAGTTAGCCACTGTTATAATACATGTAACAATTCTTCTGGAATCCTTACCCTCCCCCCCCCCCACCTCCTTCCTCCTCTTCTTTCGCTCACAGCGTCTGGACTGAAAGGCCCACCAGAGTTGTGGCCCTTAGAAAACCATCAGCTGAGGATTGGAACTCCCCACCACGAGCGTTTGACTTTGTCAGGTGGTAGCTGAGAACTCGCACTGTGAACAAAGGCAACAAATCAGGAGTCCTGCCGACAGTCAGTGGAGGTGTGTGACATGTACGTATCCAAATTTCACCAACCTCGCCTCTTACCCAGCTTGACATCGCTGACACTCTCAGCCTGCGCACAATGGGAATAACCAGCCAGGTGGTACAATAAATGGTCGAGGACACAGTGGGTTCCACAATGTAAAAATCACGTGACAACTCACAGTGGGAAACGAAGCGTTGATCACAAGGACATTCCCAATCGATCCATTCTACTTCACCATCCCCCCCCCCCTTTCCCTCTATGACAGCCAGGGACTGGGGCAGACAGCAGACAAGGACACAAACTCTGGCCCCACCGATGGCGCTGTCTGTCCGGTCAGGGAGCCTTGGTCAGTCCGTCTCACATAAGGGACAATGAGCTATTTCGAGATCGGTCATACGACGCTCAGAGCATGTAAACAAATGTGCGTGTGAGCGAAAATCCTCGGTCATGTGACTTTTCTGGGAATCCCTCATTGGCTATCAATGTCCAGCCCCACCAGTTCTCTGGCTACAACTTACAAAAACTACTTGTCCCTTCCAGAAGTTGCTATGGTTACAGACTTGCATTGGACCTACATCCCAACATGGCTACCTTCAGCATTGTAGTTGTCTTATTTCTAGATTCTCTCTCATGCCGCTTTGAACAAATGCCCCCTGACTGTAGCTTAGCGAGGCTGGGACTGATGTTGAAACACGTTAAGTCCACCTGTCACAGAGGGAAAGAAGGGGGGGGGGATCGCTCTCCTTTTGCTGCAAGCAGCGATATCCTTACCTAAGGTCTGCTGGGTCGTTCGTTACCCAAGGGTTGTTGGGTCGTTTGTTACCCAAGGGTTGTTGGGTCGTTTGTTACCCAAGGGTTGTTGGGTCGTTACCCAAGGACTGCTGGGTCGTTTGTTACCCAAGGTCTGCTGGGTCGTTTGTTACCCAAGGACTGCTGGGTCGTTTGTTACCCAAGGACTGCTGGGTCGTTTGTTACCCAAGGTCTGCTGGGTCGTTTGTTACCCAAGGTCTGCTGGGTCGTTTGTTACCCAAGGTCTGCTGGGTCGTTCGTTGTGCTGCTGAATGTTGCTGTTATCTCAGATCCACATATCTCAGCCTCCGACATGCACAGATTTGACAGCGACTCCCAAAGCCACCTCACACCTATCATTTTTGTCTCTCCTCTATTCCCGTAACATTTTGTTCTCACCTGTGCTAGTTTTCTTTTTTTGAGCAAAAATCGACGCAGGGAAATCAACCCCATTTTATAAATTATATGCCACGGAACTCTCCCCTCACAGGCATAGGGGCAGCAACTCAGGCTGGACCACGGTGCTGGATGCTCAATACACTGAGTTTGTCCTGTCCATCTTTGGCACTTCCTGGGTTTGAAACCAGAGTTGTTCTCGGTCTGGATGGATGCTTGGCTGGGTTGACCAGCTCCGTCTACCTGGGTCTCTAGCCACACTTGTCTTTTCCTCTGTCAGCCAAGCCTAGAGCCCAGTCTGCTGCCTATACCAGTTCTACCGCTGAGATCTCGGCCGCAGCCACAGTGAGCCAGCGGGAACATGCCGGCCGTGGACACCAGCAGAAGATACATGTAGTGCTATGGACCCAGTAATGTACGACAGGCCATGTGTGAGAGACAGAGCAGGGAAGAGTCCTATGGTAATCACTTCACGTGAGAGAAGGAGCAGCAGACACAGCAGGTTATCTCCCTGTCTGTCAGCCGGACGTCCTGTCCAGTAAATTCCCCCCCCCCCCGCCCAAGTGGAACACACAACTATTATTCTGTAGTCATAGAAGTAACAAATGCGCACACAAAGGGTCAAGAAAGGGATTGCTATGTCCAGGTGGTCTGACATCTGCTCTGTGGTGAACAACTCGTGTTGTGAGTTGACTTACGAATCTCACCATTGAGGGATAGGAAACTCACGTGCCTAGTCCTCTCAGATATGGTAAAATGTGTACGTTACGCACAGTAAAGAAATTCTTGGCAGTTAAACATTGGATAAAGAGTAGGCGGAGTGTCGCTGTCTGGGCAAAATTTCCAAGTTTCAAATTTCTATCCACAAAAATTTTCACCAAAATCAGCCAGTACTTTATCAGTGATGATAACAGAAAATTGTCAAAAAAGAGGAAAATTTTTCGTCAACTCAAAACATGTAAGAAATCAGCCCTCACCCCTCTCCAACCCATACGCCAGCCTATCTGATAAAAAAACAAAAGAATGTCTTATTTTGATATCAAACTATTTTAAAGAAGTTTTAGTTTACCTTTGAACAACAGCTGGGGGGGGGGGGGCATACTGGAAGGAAGGCAGGGTGGATCGCGATGCCTACTGTTACCGAGGAGAAAAAAAGGAAACTAACAGGCTGAATGAAAAAAAGGAGTATTTCCACCAATTGGCGGAAAATTATCATCACTGTACTTAAAGCCCAGATAACCCTACTATCTCGGGATTGAGAGGCTTCATAAAAGAGAAAAGAAAAAGGTCATGTATTTTTGGAGGGAGAAGAGATGGCAGACAGAAGACGTGGAAAAGATGCAGCAGTTATCTCCCTGTTATGTTATAGTTCAGAGACGCCAATTCGTCCAGTCTGCTGGATTACTTCCCTTGGCCAGGAGCCTGAGCTGGAAACGAGCATTGTCAGGAGAGAAACACCAATTTCATTCTTTTCATTTCAAACATGCCACGAAATAACAATAACAACAAGAGTACCACTACCACCACCACCATCACCACCACCACCAACAACAACAACAACAACAGCAGCAGTCTAAAATAAATTACCATGACCAAAAATATTTGAAATAAAAAACAAAACTTTTATGACATTTAAGATTTTTTACAATTTTCTATTGAACAGACCAAAAACCAACAAACTAGAAGAGATTTGTTCCCTGGTTTACAAAGTTTGGATTTTTGTTTGTTCCCCCTCTGCGTGTCTGATAAAGCTGAAAACTTCAACTGATGGTTACAAAAACTCTGGGCGACTGGTGACAGTGACAGGTTGTGTGACTGTAACGAATCATGTTGTGTAGTACACACGCGAGAGGTTGTGTGTATAGTTATGTATCTGGTTATAGTACAACCGCGAATGTTCCAGTATGCATGTGTGCTGTTTTGAGCCTGACCTTGAGCGTGTGTTTAGGTGTGACATCTATTCACCAGTAGCTTCCATTATTTTCTCGATTGGGGCTCTGGACTGACTTGCGTGGGTGTTTACTATACCACATGACACACCAGTCGTGCCCAGAAAGCGCTGGTAGGAAGGTTCTCGATGACGATGTACATATATATATGGGAGCCAGTGAGACGAAGGGGTGTCTTGACTGCAAGGTACTGAGAGTTATCTTGAGTAGAGTTCAACGAGTGCGGTACGGTACGCACGAGCTTTAGACAGTGGTTGCCCTATGTGTTCTGCGCCTGTGCTTCACTGTACATACTGTGTAATATAGCCAATCACCTGGATTAAATTCTGTGTTATAATTCGACTTGGATGACTTTTGTTTTCATTTCACCGCTATTGTGTGAGTCTCGTCCACATCCACCGCCTGACTGCCACTTATAAGTCACGACTACATCTACTCAACACTGAGAACTCGTGACAGTGACAACGACAAATGTCTGACATGACAAGCACAAACGTGTGCAATTCAGACAGAACAATCTTGGAAAGCGATGATGCAAGTTTATACCAGACCAGAAAGTGATTTCTCATGCAGAAGCCCCACCGCCCCCCCTCCCCCTTCCCCGGGTACATACAGTCAAATCAGAAAAGGCAGACTACAGTTTTTGTCTTAACGTGCGACATTCAGATTTATTGGAACAAGGACCTGAAATCCTAACAACATGTACTGACATCCATATATTATACATGGGCCAACTTAATTCTTGTGTAACTTCATCTAAATGTTCAGGATAACGAAAAATATTCCAAAGAGTCCAAACTTTATTTGAATCTTTTCTTCCCTGACCAGACTGTATTCTATCCCTGGCCACAAGACCAAACATTTGTCAGCGACAACTTTCTCCTTTCTCAACTCAACCAACACTTGGCTAACAACAAAAACTACAACATACATTCAATTTTACAGCAATCAAACAACACTTCACTTTGTAAGAACGAAATTTGAAATTTTATTCTCTATAACATTATCACAGAAAAGTTTGCAAGTTTTCAGAGGGCAAAGTGTGACACTTTCTAAACACACAAAAAAAAAGGAACCATCATTTCAGGTATTTTCACAATATCACTTTTAACTTTCTGAGCCAAATTTTCTACATTACCAAGAATAAAAAGCAAAGAAACATATTTCTTGCTGGAGATGATAATTTAAGCTTTCTACGATGCAAAAGAAAGCATGAATTTCATTTCTTTCACCAACTTTTGTTTGGGGCAAAAAATAGCGTGTGGATTTCTGAATGGTTTAACAATGAGGATCTAAATGAGACCATATATTCAATCTTGTGGATACAATCCAGTGGAGTGAAACCACAAACACAAAAGTGTTCAATACAGATGAATGATGCATTAATTTTGCCAGCGTTATCTGCACAAGATTAATGAATTTCCAAAACTTTTGGACGGAAGAAAATTTTGATCTGTTTGACAAAATGCTCAGTTCTCTGAAAAACCGAGAGTGTAAACGAACAGACAAGTTCAACAATGAAGACAGATCATCTTCATATCTTGATATGTTTTTTGTCTTTTGCCGTCCTGATCTAGCGCTCAGTCATTGTCTTATTTTGTTTGTTTCACCAGGAACGACAGAGGTTTGAAATGACAGGTAAAAAAAAATCTATTAACCTCCAGGTTCAAGTTCCCAGGTACTTGAAAAATCAGGAGGTACATGTACACAAAACAAGATATCACTTGCTTAGAATGCAGCCCAGTGTCTCCAAGACTTAAATTTTGGTGCAAAGTTTTCATTTCCGTAGAATTTGATTGACTCATAAAATAAACAACTTTTTTTTTTATCAAACTGTAATTATGTTGATTGAGATCCTGGAAAGGATCTGCCGAATTCTCAATTTCCTTGATAAGGTTGTTTTTAGGGGGTGAAACAATCCCAGACAATTCAGACATCGACCAGAGAAGACAACAATTTCTACAAGACAAATCTGTCAGCCTCCTCTTCCTTCAAGGCATTGTCTAGCTTGTTCTCCTGGGCTAGAGACTGGAAATGCTGGGGAAAAAAAAACATCAGAATTTTTCAATCACCAAAAGTTTGTCAATCAATTGCTGGAAAAAAAAAATCATTACTATAACATTCTTTTCCTAACCAAACCTCCAGATATTTTGACAAAGTGCATCAAGGCTATTATTTTGCTGAACAAATCCATGCTTCTACAATGTCACAGCTAACAAACACAGGCTGACTATCTCAATTCTGTTCTCTCAAAAACATACAACAAAATCCTCCGTGAAAAATTAGTTTCTCCAGAAGGGAAGTATTTATGTTCTACAAACATCTTTCAACCTCCTGGTGACGGTTATCTTGATAAACAATGTCTGTGTTTAAATCAGTGTGATAACACAACTGGCTAGAAGGAAGTGAGACAGGCAGAGTTGTGTATTCCCATCCCACAGACTTACCTGAGAGTTTTTGAATTCTGAGTACAGGGTGAACAAGACATGCAGTGCCTGGATTTTCTCGTTGTGATGGGCTGAGTTTTTGTAGATGGGAATGTCTAGAATTGCTGCAGAGAGAGAAATACAAACATTAACAATAAACAATCAATAGTGACAAAATAATAGTGGCTCACATTTTCCTGTGTGGGTTTTCAAAAAATTCCCATGTAAACAGGGGGGTCAAACTGTTTTCATGAAAAATCCCCCCTCACCCACCCTAAGGTATAACATAACAATTGATGATCGACGGTTATTGATCTGTTAACCGGCAGTTACGAACATTGATGGTCATGCACAGGCTTAGTTTTATTTGCAGTTCATCAGACCTAAACTCTTGGAAAATCTTGCATGATCAACAGCTTGATGGCACAGTGAACAGCATAATGTCCACATTTCTGTGGTCCAACAAACAAACAAACAGGTGACAGAGAGTTGCGCTTACCAGCAATGATCTCCACATACTCTCCCAGATCACAGTCCAGCTCTGCTGTGGGCAGCCCTACCTGCTCAGAGACAGACAAATAGACAGATATTAGGCAGACATTAAACAGACATTGGAGATAACAAGGGGCATTAACCCAGCATATAACAATTGTGAACTCCTCACAGCTGTGTCGTACACTGGAGAAGACGATTAACTCACTGGAAGAGATGCAATACTTTGAATTACTTTCTTTCTGCCACCATTCCTGTACAAGAGGAAAACCACAGCTGGACCTGACTGCAAGTCGAAACATTTGCTCACATTTTCCGGATAATCATGGAACTTCATACAATCACCAGCTGATGAATGTCTGTGCAGCGCCAGGCCTTAGGTCAGACAGCAAAGAATGACTACAAACTAAGACACAGAAACAGGAGACCAAATGTTATCTGGCAAAATCTGCTGACTTAGATCTTTTTTTTTTTTTTTTTGAGAATGTTCTGAACTATTTCTTGGCCAACTCTTTGGTTCTGTGACTTACAGCTCAAGTTAACCCATTGACTGATAAAAATCTGAGTTAGTAAATGTCTCACACAATGTCAGCAAGGTGAAGTTGTCAGTGAGTGCACCAGTCAGTGAGTGCACCGGTTGGTGAGTCAGTCAGTGAGTGCACCAGTCAGTGAGTGCACTGGTCAGTGAGTGCACCGGTTGGTGAGTCAGTCAGTGAGTGCACCGGTTGGTGAGTCAGTCAGTGAGTGCACCGGTCAGTGAGTGCATGGGGCTGGTTTGTTCATTGTGACTGCCTCAATAAGCCCAGCTGTAGATAACAAAGCCTATCTGAAAAGTCTGGCAGGCCAAATGACAGACAACTTGTACTGCTAGACAGATAGACAGCCAGCCAACCAAAGATAGACAGACAGGCAGACAGACAGATAGAGTGACTGATTCACTCACCTCCTTTAACAACTGTTCAAATTCTGGCGGCCATTCCTGCATCAATGTGTCAATGTCTGGCATGTTCCTGGGGAAATTGAGGAGGAGGGGAGGGGATACAGTTTCATTATCAGATCACGTTTAAAATCCAGTGAAGAAGACCAGTGACAGCCTGTGGCCAGTGAGAGCCTGTGGCCAGTGAGAGCCTGTGACCAGTGACAGCCTGTGGCCAGTGACAGCCTGTGGCCAGTGACAGCCTGTGGCCAGTGACAGCCTGTGGCCAGTGAGAGCCTGTGGCCAGTGACAGCCTGTGGCCAGTGACAGCCTGTGACAGTGACAGCCTGTGGACACTTCAGGTCATTCCTCAATGTTACAGACCTACACTCTGATGTCCACTGGCTGAACCAGACCAGCGCTGACATTCTCTCTCTCTAATCTACCTGACCCTCTGTCCACCTAACACAGACTGCCCAAGTGTCAGCGTCAGTGAGGATGTGTGTGTCAGATGGTGGGACACTGAGTGACAGAGCTTTGGCTGGCTTTTCAAGATCCTAATAAACACCAGGAAAAGTTAAACCAAAAACCTTATCAGCTGATCAGAAATCTAGTTTTAAATGGCTGACATCCGTCTGTTTCAAACTATCACAACAATACTGGAGAGCAGCTGTGCAAGTTGGCATCCACAGCCGTGAGTAGTTAACCCTAACTTACCAGTGGCCATCTATAGTTTTAGGCACTGACTTATAGTTTAAAATTCTGACCGAAATGTTCACTCTGTTATTGCCAGGTGGTTGATTAATAATCAGAAATTTGTGCTATTTGACTTTCTCTGACTTGTATATATGCTGTAAGGTATGCAGTCTTTGATGTCACCAATTTATTTTCAAGAGGAATCAAACAAGTCTGCCGTCTTAACCTTTGATATGATCATTTTTGTAACTGACAAGTTCCATTCTGCCCTGATTATACCATTCAGCCACCTGTGGGTTGTAGGCGGCTTTTTCAACTGGTGTTAACACTTACTTGCTGTAATGGACATTTGGTGGAGGTTTCGATCTGTGAAGTTCTCGGATATTTTCTATCCAGTTCTCGATGTGCTTGGGATTTTTCTCAGCATTTTGCAGACTCTTCACCACCTGGATATGTGGATAAATGTCAGAGTGCTGGTCAAAATCCACTGTTGGTGAAACTCATAAATTTACAAATAAAATAACACACACCAAAAAAAAAAAAAGCAGCAACAACTGAATGACTCAGGGACTGACACAAGTATGGCACAACCGTCATTGAGATTGTGAGCTAAGCTTTCATTCCGGACCAATGCTGTCTCAATGATTATTTTTCAATTCTTTCAAGCTCAACAGACAGACAGTCACACGGCCAAACTCTGTCTGTACTTTCTTTGCTTGTAATCACCGCTGGACATGCCCTGATATGTGTATTCCTGTCCTTGCCAACTCCTCCACACAGTCAGCTGGTTTACTTCACTGCTCTATTTCAATGCAGCTCATGGCATTTTTCCATGGGTCCCTTTCCATTCACTTTTATGTAGTTAATTATGGTTCATTTCACGAGTCCAATGTAAGGCTCCAGCATAGGCTAACGGACAAAGTACTGAACGACAGAATCGAATCCTGAGCTTTGGATTTATAAATAGAAGTTCTAGGGCAAGATATGGGTCATCTAGTACATATCAAACAATTCTCAGGTAAAGGTAGATTGGACATAAGTTGAAGTCAGACGTGCATCAGATGTCAAAAGTAGAAAGACAAAACTACTCGATCAAGCTCACCAGCTGTTTGGCTGTTGTCTGTTTGGAGATGGCTCGGAGCTGAAGGTCAAGGACAGTGGGGTCACTCTGTTTGGCGCATGGTTCATCCAGGACGGTCAGTCCCAGCGTGTCCGGTTTGTTGTCTGGTCGAGCAATCTGGAGATGGACAACACCAAGATAATCACTTATGTCAGTGATGAAAGCTATCACAGGGGCACACAAATATCCATCTATCAATCCACCATTCATCCCTTCCTTTCTTTATCTATCCACTAATTCATCCATCCCCTCATCCCTCTCCCTCCCTCCATCCATCCTTCCATTCATCCATCCATTCATCCCTCTCCCCCTACATCCACCTTTCAATCCATCCATCCATCCATCCCTCCATCAAATCACCCACCCACCTACCCATCCATCCATCCTCCATCAGTCATCTGTATTCCTTGTGTGATCTATTAGTCCATCTACTAACCCTACAGGTCACCTTTTCCCCCACCATTACTGACCTTGATAAAGGCATCGATGTCGCCCACAGCCGGGATGAAATCAGGAATGAAGGGTTTCAGCTTGTTGTCCAGCTCGATGGCCTGTGGGGTGTACCTGCCAGCCGACATAGAACACAATCACTCAATCAGACAATGCCTTGACTAACATAAAACCCAACAAGGTAAACACCAGAGAGCCAAATGCCATACCCTCAGTCAGCTGACAGATAGACAAAGATTGCTCTGTTCTGTAGTAAAATAAGATCAGTTCATCATGTTAACATCTGTCAGCCTGGCCAAGACAGTGGTGTCAAACTCATAAGACAGTGGTGTCAAACTCACTAGAATTTCTGACTGTCAGTTTCCTCACTGTCAGTTCAGTCTGTTTGTTTGTTTGTCTGTCTGTGTTGGGGTTTGAGGAGACATCAGCATGAGATCACGACTATATTGTGCCAAACACAGGAAGAT
>JBCAUA010013236.1:0-13043 GCA_038406235.1 Peronia verruculata | reverse complement strand
CATGCGCAAAGCAAGTAAACAAATCAGCGTGTGAGCGAAAATCCTCGGTCATGTGATTTTTCTCGAAATACCTCATAGAATGAACGTGAAGATGTGTATCTGCTTACACGTACCTGCCCCCTCCCCATCCTTTTTTTTTTTTTTTTCTCAACCGCCATTTCCATTCTCATTTCCCCTCTCTCCCTCTCCCTTTTTTTTTTCTCTCTCTCTCTCTCTCTTTCTTTCTTTCTCTTTGCCAGTACATTTTAATTCAGAATCATAATTCTTTGTCTCGCATATTATTATATATCTCCCTCCCCCTCCTCCTCGTTTCCATCGCCGTTTTTCTTTCGTTGTCATGCATTTATTCCATTCGGTGTCACGATTATGTCTATTATGCGCTATTGTTGGTATTATTATTGTTGTTGTTATTATTATTATTAATTTTGATATTTACCTGTGACGCCTAATGTGCCCCTTGGCAAATGGTTGCAGCTGCATTCATTAATTTTTGGGTCTATTCTACCACAACAAACAGCTAAGATGAAATTCAGTGTAAGTGTTGACAAGTGTTGTTGTCGAAGTGGCAATGAGAGTTGGTACCTTTATATGTCTTACTACCAGCACCGTCACACTACACCCGTCCTCCATGCTTCTTTATGGTCAGAACATCTTTGAAGTCTCGGCCCTTTGTTCTTCGCCATGATCCAAGCCCTCATCCAAGCAATGACATGCTGCACGTATTTTATGCATGCCACCGTGCTCTGTTCAGACTTAACCCCTTTAATTAAAAATTGGAATGCCAAGTGGCCGTTTATGCCCTGGCATTGTGCCCAGTGCGTTGTGTAATTAATCGCTAGCGACCGCTTAAAATGTGCTCAATACACCCAATTTTGTTATAGTTGCTCTTTTGCATCCATTTTCTAATTGTTTAGAATCAGGGAAAGAGCTTGCTCAAAAATAAAAATATAGCTTGTCTTCCTAGTATTAAAATAAATAGTGTGATTTAAAAAAAATAAAAATTCTGTACATATTGATAAAGATAAACTGCCATAGAGATAGATTGACAGAAAAATGGATTGAGAGGAGGATGGACAGAGATAAACTGCAGACAGACAGACATACAGATAGACAGACAGACAAAAGGTCGGACTGACGGAAGGGTGGACAGCCAGCCAGCCAGATAGACAGATTGGCTGAAGAACGAACTATCAGAAAGGTGGTCAGATAGACAGAGACATTCCTAATTGATTCACTTCTCCTTTCTGTCCCCATTTGAACAGAAAGAAACATTCAAATGACCCAAGATTTGCAGAATACGATATACGGCAAAAAGACGTTGTACATCATTTGCCGATCAGCAGTAAAGGTGGAATCGGTTTGGTAATTGCCTGGAAAATCTTGCACGGCACAATAAAAGGAGCGCAACATGAGCTCGCAAGACACAAACATTCCATATGTTTTATTAATGGCTACTGCCAGCTCAGGGTTGATTGCTTGTGGTTTCGAGTGAGCATAAAACCGACTGCCTCTCTGCATGAGTTTTCCATGTTCTGTTGCGTTCTCCTTTATGAGCATGACAAATGAGTGCTATCAGTTGACGTGAAAGCAAAGCCGACGGATGCCCAGTTGATATGCAGAACCTTCTCGCAGAAAGGATGCAGAAAGTAATTTTACTGCACACAGTTCTGAGGCAAGCCTCTGAGAGGTACATTCCAGGTCTTTTTTTTTTTGATGTGGATGCATAGTTAGTTTATAGTCGGCTAAAGCTATCGCCTTATATAGTGCTAAAGCATATAAATTCATTTTGTCATACCAGAGTTTGTTCGGGTTTGTTTTATGGTATTATCTATGGCAGTGATCGCCAACCCCCGGGCCACGGAAGAAATATTTAATTATTTCCATTTTATTTATTATCAGATTCTTTATTTTCCTTTTATTATTATGCTACTTGTCACACAAACCACGGTGACAGAAAACTACTTTCATTCATGAAATGTTTGAACATACGTACAGATAGACGTACGGACGTACATGCTTAGCGCTCCGGTGAAAACATACACTCCGCCAAGTTTACTTGGTGGAGAACTATCTACCACCCCCACCCCACCCCGGGTCGAAGTAAAATTGTCAAAAGTTGAACGGTCCGTGGCGATAAAAAGGTTGGGACCACTGCTCTATGGCACACTTTCAGTGGCTGTCCGACTGTTTAACTACACTATAATCCTCGCTTGGTCATGTTTTGCTCTTATATTCTTATTGACCGTGTCGCTCGCTCTCACTCACTCACTCACTGAATCACGCAATCACTCACGCACACATGCATACGCTCACTCACTTACTCACTCACTTACTCAACCATGCAATCACTGATACAGTCACCTACTCACTCTCTCAGTTACTCTCATTCACTAACAGTCAGTCACGCACTCACTGATTCATTCATTTCATCACTCACTCACTCATTCATTCATTCACTCCCTTTCATTCAGTCACATACCTGCACACACACAAGTAAACTGATCCGCTTTCTGGAAAACGTAAGACACGATGGCCAACAGCCTCATAGACGAGCTAATGATTCCACCACTCTAGTGTACACAGCTAAGTGCTGAAACTCCAGCAGGTGCTGGGCCGATATCCCATTAGACAGCCCAATCTCCTTGCCAGGCGAGCTCGGGAAATTACAATCATGATGTAACACTAACGAATTACTCATTACTGAAATATGTTTGTTATTATGTCGGGCAAATGATTCGGGTATTTTTGTTTAGAACTGTTACATCCTACTGCTGCACCCACTCCTTTTTCCCCAAATCGCCCGGTCTCCTTCTTCCCCCCCCCCCCCTTTTTTTTCACAATTGTGTTTTGCCTGGGGGGGGGGGGGGGAGGGGGGACACATAACTATACTTATGCACTCAAAGCGCCAAAGTTCACAACTTATAGGAATTTGGTTGTTTCTTGTTGTCATTGTTATTATTGTTGTTGATGACGATGACAGTTTTAGTCACATTTTTTAAAAAAATAAAATTGAAAACCCTCTCCTGTACAGGGAACGAGAGATTTAATGATTTTTTTTTTTTTTCATTTACGATTCCCTATTAATATTGTATACATATATTTTTTTCTTTCTTGTCCCGATGAAGAATCAAAATCTGTTCTGTAATATCACTTGTAGAGTGCACATGTATTCAATTCTTAGCATAACGAGATCTAAATCTAGATCAAAACACGATTTGGTGTTTTGTTATTTTTGAACTACGGTCGAGAACCAGCAGAGATAACTACCATGATAGGAGGTTGAAAAGCTTACCAAAACCGTAACCCTAACGGGGTTCTCCAGATTGATGTTTGCTTTATTCTTTTTGGCATATTACCTTAGTTATTGACAGACAGTCAAGTCTTCAATTTTAAGGCATTTGTATAAAATGAAGACGGTCCTGGTGATGGTATGTTATCGTCGATGTGTGTGAGTGCATCAAGTCCACATCCGTGCGTGGATGTTGGCACCCATAGCAATTTGCCGCAGAGTGGTATAGGGTGAAAGGACGTGGAGTGTTGTTGTCATTGATTTTGTTGTTGTTGTTGGTTATTGAGCTTGGAAACGTGGGATTTCAAACGATCAGTACATATATGATGTTGTGTGGAGCAAATTCAACCCAGCCCGGTTAGTTCCATCTGCTCTGAAATCTCACCAAGCCTAATAGAAAATAATGAAAGGAGAGACACGAACAAGCATTTGGATTTCCCCCCCCCTCCCCCCCCCCTTCCCACCACACACACAGCCCCCTTTACAGCATCAATTGAAACTGCCTCGATGGCTGTGTGTGTGTGTGTGTGTTTGTTTGTTTGTTCATCGAAATAGAAGTGTAAGGAGCGAGGCTTCTTAACAGGTCTATTGTTAAATCAGACAGACAAAACAAAAGAGCGAAACTATAATGGGAAAGTTGATGCTGTGATAGTTTTCAGCCTAACGGACCTTCTTCTTTCCCCCCCCCCCCACCCCCACCCCCAGTTAAACTTCCCAGTGCCAGAAGAGCATTAAAGTTACCTCTGATTTCTTAAAATAGCCGAGGTTACCATGAGAACTGGTCAATGACCACAACTGATCTTACCAGCCACGGCTCCTTGACTTCTATCCTGCTCAGAGACGCATGCTAGGACAGACCACCAGCGTTTTCCCCGTCGCGAGCTCAGCTGTGTTGTCCTATCACCATTGTGGGCGATTTGGAGATATCATGTGAAAAAGGATAGTAAATCTACCATATATTGTAATCATTTCACCTATCGCTTGCACAAAGGGGTAGATTTTGAAAACCATTTTGTCTTATCTCCCATGTACAAAAACAATTGCTACACATAACCCATCAATTTTCGTAGAATGTGAAATATGGAGTTAGGACAACAGAGAACTGAGCTTACGCCGTGTTGATCAGCCATATCCAGTTGACACAGTGTTTCACAAATCGGAAGTGTATCAAAGAAAGATGCAAGACTCTGGGGTTATGGGTTATGGGTTACGTGTATGCAGGATATCTAGGACTGGTTGAATGAATGAATGAACCGCGCAAGTTGGGGGGGGGGTGGGGGGGGCTGGGCTGTGCTTTGACACCAGCTTTATGATGAGCACAACTCACGTCGGTGAGGTTGTGGTCGGGATCGACTCGTGGTTCGACTCGAATCCATTGAGGATTGAAAGGACACCTAGATCTAAAAAAAAAAACCCGCATTGTTTTAGTGACTCAACGATCCCCTGGCCTTTCTCTGGGTAGAGAAGCCCGACGTCTAGCCTTCTGGATACGAGCGAATAATGTATTTCTGAGGTCCCGTGTGTACGTTACGCACTTGAAAGAACCACTGGCAGTTAAAAATCGACGAAGACGAGGCGGAGTGACCCTATCCGGGGAAAATTTCAAAATTCCAGTTTTCTGCCCACATAAATTTTCAGCAAAAGCCGAGAGGCACTTAGAGCCGAGATAATCCTGTTTTCCTAGGATTGAAAAAAGAAAAACGACGCAAGCAGTGAAATTGTGTCTTCTCCAGATGGAGTAGGTCAGGTCAAACACCACATTATAGCGAGGCGCGCACAATGATGGAAAAGCCACCCTGGTAATTTTGGTTGTTCTGTTCGTACTCTCTGCCTGGAAACTCTAGTCGAGACGAAGACGATATCCATCAAGCACATACCAGAACACTTCCACTCAGACTTCCCACCAACAATGTCCGTGCTACTTTGCTTTAATAAGATGAGACCTAGATCTAGTTTTCTGTGGCCGAGATTAATGCTGCATGGGTTCACAGTTCCTCTTTCCTATTCCCCAATCAAAATTATTTAGCAGTGCCAGTAGAAACAACTGGAGTGTCAGCGTTTGTCTATTGATGGTCACTGATGTTCAAGAATTGGCGGTTCAGACCAAATAGCAATGTGATAGATAGTGTTGAAGGTAGTGGGAGATCGTTGTGATAAAGACTGATGAACAAAAATCAGTTCACTTCTTATCTTTCAAACAACAAACAAACAAAAACACACACACACACACACAAAAAACAAAATTCTTCTATCATTTGGGGTTTTTTCATGAGGTATGTTTCACCATTTTCTTCTTCTTCTTTTTCTTTCTGTTTTTGACTGTGCTTGTTCGACGCCTTGTCTGGCGAAGAAAGAAATGGGCCGGTCAAAACGATCTCCCATTTGGGAAGTAACTCAGTTTGCAAACTCTAGTGCATGCGTCTTTGAGCAGAGCGACCTCTTGACACTTCCAGGATTACTTAATAATGTTCCCTCTGATTAGAATGCCGAGTTTTTCCAAATATTTTGTTATCTCGCTGTTTTGGAGTTCATTTGGCCGGATATGGGGGGTATGTCCATTTTTATGCCATGGACAACAATTTTGTTTTCAATCTGAAAACGGCATGTGTTACTAGTTGTGCATGAAGAAATTAATAAACGCCCTCTTTGGTAGACATAACAATATCGGTTCAAACCTTACCAAAGTCTTTATCACCGAACTCTGATTCATCAACAAATTGACGGAACTGTCAAACTTATTTATTTATTTATGTATGTATTAACACTGAGGATTTTGTCGACATCAGCGTTCTTTCTTTCTTTTTTTTTTTTTTTTAAACTGTGTACGGCAGAACACGAACATGCTCATGAGCATAACCACGTATAGTAAATACCCACGGCCATGTTTGTTGTCACAGTAATTTGCTGGTGTGAATGAAAGGGCTATTATTCTTTATCTCTCACTCTTCCAACAGTAAGTAGTGTTCGCTGTCTCTGTTACGCATGGCTGACAGAAAGAGCCGAGGCTTGTTGTCCTTTCACTTTCATAAAGATAAAAAGACGTCGCCAGCGATACACTCGCTCGCGCACAAACACATACACGCGTGCATAGCCACTCACACGTCATTTGTATGTACGAGAGTTCTCATTGAACGGCTCATTCGTCAGACTCCGAGTTTTCATGTCTCAAGTCTTTGCCAGAAGATGAAAGAGAATCAGGAATGCACAAAGGCAGGCACTGCGTGAAGTGGATCGTATGCAACGAATGCAAGATCAGACTGATATGCTCACACCAATGGCGCATTGTCGTGCACTTGTAAGAAACTCAGCGTGTTACCAGCAGACATTAACGTAATTGTCTGGATCGATTTGCTCACCAATACCACCTAATTGTCAAAAGTTGCCTTACCAAGCTTCCCTTTTTGGTATCTCCAAATGACTGAAACTCTCTGGGAGTCTGGTGTCTATTATCATCCCGCCTGATCTTTTGCAGCCACTAACACTTGGCTCAGTGCTTAGAATAGGATGCTGTGACAAACGTCGGCACTTTTTTTTTTTGTTTTCGTCTTGATGGAGCATAGCTTGGATATGTAGCATGGAAAGGTACATTGATATTTATAGGGGGTCCTAAGTTTCGTGGACGCACGTCTGGAAAGCTCAGTGTGTCTACTCCGCCAAATTCTTACGTTATATTTGTCACTTTCCACACATTTGAGAATCAACGCATAACTGCGTTCCGAGCTAATTTGCAGTCTTCTATTTCATAAGACAATACACAGCTTAAAATACTTTATCCCGTCATGTTGACATATGTTTAATCTTGGCAAGGAGCCAATCAGGCACTAATCCTTTCACCTGTAAACAGTACAGACACAACATTTGCTTGTGTAGATGATAAACAATGTGTATGCGGCGGTTTGTTTGTTTAATTCTTAAACAGGCGGTAGGGGAAAAAAAAAAAAAACGGATAAGAGGAAAATCACCACACTCCTAATCATAAATATCGACGCTCACATCCGTGCAAGCATGCAGGTACTCGCGCATGAGCTCACACACACTCACTCACACACACACACAATCACACACACAACTGTTGGTTGGTAAGTAGTTCAATTTAGGCGAATAGGTAATAATAAATAGAATAAAATACATAGAATAAATAAATAAATAAAAAATAAATAAATAATTGGAAAACGGATGCTTGTTAAAATAAATTCCTCTTTGCGAATTATCGTCCTCGTCGCATTTTCACACAGAAAAAGAGAGAAAGACAGGAGGAGGGGGGGGGGGGGGAGGCGTGCACTTGCACACACAAACGTTCGAAAACAAGAATCCAAACCAATAAGCATCACGAGTGTCAATAATGTCAATATCATTGTACGACACCTGGCCGATTTTTTTTTTCTTTTTTTTTAAATTGATTTCTGTGTCAATTTCGGCCACTGTTTACATTTTGCTTTCAGCTTTATGAAGGTTCGGAGCTTATACACAAACATGGTCGTCATGTCTGGGTAGGAGAAACCTCCCTTTCCACTCGGCTTCCTCTGCAGTCTAGATTTGATGCTTTGTTGGTCTTTTTTGTACAGGGTCCCATTGAATCGTTTTCTTTTTCTAGTACAATTGTCCACTGCTACCATAACGGCGAGGGTGATATCAAAACATGGCATTGAATTCAACACCCAGGGAAATGAAGAACTAGGTCAAATACGACCGCATTTCAAAGGCATTTACATAATTATTGTGTGTATGTGTGTATGTATAATATATTGTGTGCCGTCAGTGCTCTACGAGAAACGGCTTGCCAGACTTGGACGAGAATGCACGGTTGTCTTATGACATAGCTGAACATGACAGGTGTTAGGAAAAGCCGTTAAAAAAATAAATAAATAAGAGAAGAAAAAAGAAAGAAGAAATGCAATGCGCCATCAGAGTTATGTGTTACTTCAATAGCATCCCAGTGGCATAACTCATGTTGCTTAACACGTTTTGTTTGTTTGTTTGCGTTCTCTCTCTCTCTCTCTCTCTCTCTCTCTCTCTCTCTCTCTCTCTCATAAGTACTGACATTAACATAATATGTCGTTATCGGAGAGCAAAGAGGATACGCTGTTTCATTCCTGAATGGGTGTTTATTTTGTCTGTTGTGTTGCGTTTAACCTCAGAGACAAGCCGCTGCGATCCTCGGTCTCCACGCCTCAGGGATCCTTTATCCGCTGTCTATCTGGCTGTCGGCCACTTCGGCAGAATGACAGTAATTTCTGTTGTACTTGACAACTGGCTGCAAAATTCTAATTCTAATTGTCCTAATACCTACACCACACCGCTGTAATACTGGAGTAAAATACTGAGTTTTGTGCTCGTGCCAAGACAGATTGACAGTAAGTTGTATTTTACAACTGGCTGTTTAAGTCTAGTTCTAGCTGTCCTTATACCTAGTACCTACACTGCACTGCAGTTACGTGCTGAAGTAAAATTCTTAAGTTTGTGCTCGTGCTAAGACAAAATGACAGTAAGTTGTACTTGACAACTAGCTGTTTAAGTCTAGTTCTAGCTGTCTTAATACCAACACCATACAACTGCAATGCTGAAGTAAAGTACTTAAGTTTGAACTCGTGCTGGCCCTGACTTTCATGTGCAGCTTTTGTATGGTCTGTGCGAGTTGAAGAGGGGTAGTAAACAACTAAACAAGAAAAATGAAATGAGGATTAAGTCTGCGTGTCAAGGAACTGATCTGACCACACACTCGTTCATCATACTTTGAACTGGAGTGGAGGAACACCAAGTCTGTTTACTCAGTTCTGATTTTGTCTTCTAAAATCCTTAGAATCAGACCAGATTTCCGCACAGATATTTCAAAATGGTTGTTTTAAGTCAGAAAACAATTAAGAAATGAGAGGTTTCGGTTTCCACCGTTCTGGTTTAGTTCTCCATTTAAAATTGGCGGCCACGTGAGCGTTTTCACCGGTCTAGTTATTTAGAACAAAAAATGGAATTGGCCCTTGCTGCTTTAACTTGTTAGACAACGAAGTGGGTATGTGGGCTGGATTAGTGGATTAGTCATTAAGCACGGGGGCATCTCATTGGGTTTTCCTTTCCTTTTTTGTGTGTGTTTGTTGTTGTTGTTTTTAATGGTATATTCTTGTTGTTTATGTCCTGAATAACATACTTATATCATAGGGGCATCAAAATGTTCTAAGCACTCAACTTGGGATTCACCGTGTTGACCATTAACTTAATCGCACAGTGATTTGTTTGTGACAAGTGTGTTGACTTTAAAAACCAACCCAGCTATGGGTTAGACGAAACTTTACTGCACTGAGAGATTGAAACGGGTCATGGCCAAGTGCTTGACGTGGGTGCTTGACGTGGGCTCCATTAGTCTTCATAAGGGCTTTAGGAAGACAAAGCTCTGGATTTTTGTTTTCCTTTGTGAACTACACGACCTTTCTTTTGTTCTGAGGAGAAGGAGTGACAAATATGTCTGGGTCAAGGTGATGATGGCGGTGGGATCTGGATCCTTTATCGACCCATGAAAGCTTACCTGTCCTCAGTGTTGTGAGAAAATGTTATTTCCATCCCCTGGAAAGCCAAATCGCCATTAAGTGCCAAATTCACGAAAGATGATCTTGAGCATTGTCAGAATATATTTTATATAAGTGCAGTCAGCGCCGAATGTGTCTCCTAAGGCGCTTGAAAGGCCTTGAGCCAGATAACGAACACAATAATGGCAATCTTCTCAAGACAATATTTCACGAGTGGTTTCAGAGTTTTAGCTAGACATGGAGGAACATGACGATTGTGTTTCCTACGGCGCAATCAACGAGCATCGGGCATTGTAGCTAATGAAACACCAGGTGTGTTTGACAACTGTCGTTGACAGCTGGCAGCATTCATTGTGTCAGATTGGCAGATACAAAATGTATAATACATATATATTACTCACCTCTCAAATATTATTCGCCTCTGGGTGTAATTTTTTTTTTTTTTTTAGATATACTCTAATACTTGACGCTTTCTCTCACGACCGTTCTTTGTTCATTGTAAGCCGCTCTCTCTCTCTCTCTCTCTCTCTCTCTCTCTCTCTCTCTCTCTCTCTCCCCCCCCCCCCCCTTAACTCCTTTCCTTTCGCCATTTTTATTATTATTATTATATATATCTAATCTGTTTTCACACGGCTGTCACACACCACTTTGGAGATGAATGAAAAAAGTGACACCCAGGCTGGTGTTAGCTTTGCCATGTGGTGTCAGTTAACCGGCAAGTTTGATCAGTCTGTTTTGTAGAGAGATAATAGTAACACACCTCAGACTTGCACAGACTGACTTCGGTCTGATCTCATGCCATCATTGTGAAATGCTAGAATTGATTTAGTTTGACTGTATTATAAAGTAAAACAAAGGAAGAGACGTTAGAGCTTTGGCTGAGTTGTTAAGGCTGTGACCAATTGCTCATTGTTGTCATGAAAACTTGTGACATCTACGGGGTTCAAGTGTTACTTTTCAGAATCTGATTCTATAACAGTTAATTTTAATTCATTTGGAAAGTGTGTAAAATACATATAGTAACCGGCATTGCTTATTTTTGCACTAAACTGCCCTTAGTGTTAATATTCATCCAAGGTGTGTCTATTTTTATGACTTTGTACATCAGTCGCTAATGTGCACAAGCGTAAAGACGCACAGACACGCATGAGCACCTCATATATACACACATACGTATAGACGTACTCACGGACATAGTATAGGATGGCTACATACTAGCTATTGGTCTGACACAAAAGAGATAGTTGCTTCTGTGGTCTTGTCAGTTCAACAGATATAATGCCAGGACACGGAGGTGACATTGACGTCATTGTGAACATTTGGAACAACATGTTCTTTGGTAGCGGACTTTGGCCGTGATTAGTTTGAAGGTACTGCATATTCTACACAATTTGCTGAACCCATTGAATGACCGGCCTACATGGGAAGTCGCAAGAGGAATTATTTAAACTGTTAGGAGTGGCAGGAGCAGTTCTAGATCCGCGAATTCACACAAGCTCGACGTTGATTCTCGGCTTTGACGTTCAAGAAAACGTCCCTGAATTTATCCCAGAAAGGAAATCTTCCAAGTCAGTGATGGTTTAAAAATTAGAGTATGTGTTTGAAAAGTTTTGCAGTATTTCGCAATCCCTGTATATAGGATGGCCACTTCTAATCTTACTTTTTTTTTCAGTGAAATAATAGTACGTGTATGTGCTTAATTCTTGTGTTTTCAACACGAAAACTGCTGATTTACATCATCAATTTTATTTTACAAATGTGTAGGCCTAATGGTAAACATTATGGCGAGTGAAAATTCTGAAGTAATGAGAGGTGTAATGTTTGGGTTTGTAGCCTTTAGTTTTGAATATAGTTGAAAACAGCAACATCAACAGTAACGACAACAGCAACAACAAAAACAATGTCAAGATGACGATTAGGCTTTCAAAAGGCAAATCGTCTTTTACAAGGGAAATGCACATGTCATTGTGTCCAGGTTCTGATTCCCGATTTTGCTATGAACGAAATGTCCCCCTTTTGTTTCAACTGCTTGGTGATATTTTGATAATGTAGGCTACTTCGCTTTTAACACCTTCTGAATGATACTTTTAAAGAGGCAATGATAAGCAGGGTTTCAGTTCAAGTTCTTGATCTGGCTTTGTTATTGAATGTGTACAGGACTGGGAAATTTCACGGCAGCGACCAAGAAGCAAGGCAGCTCTATGACAATAAATCTACTTTTCCTCTTATATCTGTTGAAGGATTTAAACTGAATGACGAGACATGCCATATGAGACGTATGAACGCTCATCGCGGTCACATTCTGTTTTGTTGGTATTGTTGTTTTTCCAGTATTTTGTTTGTGTGCTTTGTTTACTGTCTTCGTGATTTTATTTAGCCGTTTGGCGGGGGGGGGGGGTGCAAGCGGAAAGTTTAAGGATTATTTGTAAAGTAGCATGAGCAGCTACATTAATACGTGTAACAAACAGTTATGTGGCGATCGATGTTTTCAGCATTATCTCTTCAGCAGGGTTGATTCCTGAAATCTGTCAGGGGAGACCCTTAGCTAAGACACTGTGGAAGATGAAAGTGTGAGATATCCTTTCCTTATATATATATATATACCTATAAAATAAGAGGATGCTTTAAGCTCCTACTGAGGGGTGAGAGGTGGTGGATGTCCTTGAGCGTGGATTAAAAGTATTGCATTTCACGGAATAAAAGTTACAAACAAACTGTGGTGTTTTTGTTGAAATAAGATGAGGCGAGGGTGTTGTTGTTGAATGAAATCAGATGGGAATAAAAAACAAACAAAAACAACAGGATGTACATTTCCTTGTGTATTTGGTAGTGTAAAGAGATGCTAAAGATCAAAATTTCTGAAAAATATAATGGTAAAATGTCAGTATTGATGCAGACTAAACAATAACAGTAGTCATAATTACAATAAAAGAAAAATACATTTTTTTTTTCAAATGTGCCGGATTCAGAAATGAAGAGTCATTTCTAAAAGAACATGAGCAGCTTCAATCATAAGTGTAACAAACAGTAGTCATGTGGCGATCGATGTTTTCAGCATTATTTGAACAAAAAACAGAAAGATTTGACTTTATCGTAAAAAGATGGAATTACTTCTTTACCGAGACTATTACAAGCTGAGATCAGATATATATATCTGAAGGAATACATACATACATACATACATACATACATACATACATACATACATACATACATACATACATACATACATACAT
>JBCAUA010013225.1:2412-13043 GCA_038406235.1 Peronia verruculata | reverse complement strand
GTCCTGAAATGTGTTTTTCTTGCTCATTTTGGGTTCTTTTTTCAATGATAGATCATCACTATTTTGCAGGCTGTGGGCAAATTGCCTATAGAAGTTTTGATTATGATCTCCTTTACCACTATCGGGAGCCCCAGTGCCAGCAGTGGACACTGGCTGACCATCTGAGGCATTGACCACACCCAAGTTCAGTGAAAACGTTCACCTGCGCCTCTGAAATAGACTTCCCACGGCCTAACTAGGCTGAAATTTGCCATTTCTCTGCTGTTTCAGAGTGCATTAGTGCTTTATCTGTCACAGGAAGGGTAAAAACGCTCTTGGTTCTGACCATGGAAGACATGGCAGCCGTATATAGCCCTCTCTGGACCCTAAAATGACTCCAGAAGATGGGGGTAGGGAAGCCAAAATTGAGGAAAAATGGGAGTAGGGGCACAAGAGTAGGCAAAAAAAAAAAAGCATAGAAATCATGGGAAAAGGTCTAGTAGGTGAAAAAAACATGTTTTGGGGTTGAAAGTTCGATCAGAAGCTCTTTTAGGGCTGTCATTTTAGAGAAAAAAACCTTTAAATGCGTTTTTCTCAAAATGTGTTTTTTCACCACAAATATGCTATCTACTTTTTTATTTATGGACTGATTGCCATGAAATTTGACATGAACATAGAACAAAAGAGTATGTACAAAAAAAAAAAAATGATCAGAGGGGATTTTTGAAGACATAATTTGTGAGAAATTTGAGATTTTAGGGTGAAATTTATGCAAAATCCGCGATTTTTTTTATTTATCGCTGTTAAAAATTTCCGGAAAAAAAAAAAAAACTAAGCCAATTATCAGAAATCCCCCCCTGATCATTTTTAGATATTGAACTGAAAAATATGTATGCACATTTTCAAGGAAATCAGTTTAAAAATGTGGAAGCCTATTTATAATAAAGTTATGTAATATTGAGTGGTAAAATCCAAGATGGCGGTCATTGCCATGGTAACCATAAGTGATTTCAATTTTTCCTCTAATTTGACCATGCTGAATTCAATGGTAGTGGTTAAAAAAATCCCAAACCCCCCCCCCCCGGCGGTTTCAAAAATGATGGATTGAAAGGCTACATACATTTAACAAAAAAAAAAGATAAGCAAAAAAATTCTTCATTCATTTTGAAGAGAGGACAAAATGAAAGTGAAATACTGAAATAACTCATCCACACAGTTCTTGATAATTCCAGATGCCTTGGTCACTGCTTGATCTTCAAAAATCTAATGGCATTCCCTCCGCCTTCCCCCCCACTAGAATGAGAAATTATCATCACTGTTCTGTAGTAATGACACATGTTTAGACTTGTACCATACTGGGGCTAATGTCACATGGCATTGCTGAGCATGTCAGCTATCAGGTACTGCAGAAATGTGGCAAAAGAAGGAGCCATTTTTTTTCGGCTGACCAAGTTTTTTCCCTTTGCCAAGTACAAGAGGTGCGACACAAGCATTGCAAAGAAGGAAAAAAAATTACCTTTTCCTCTGTTACAGTATTTAAAAAACAGAAGCAAAATGAAAAATTATGAAAAAGATTATCATTATGAGAAAAAAAAACGTGTTCATTAAATGGTGAACTTTTCAGGTTTTTGGTTGCTCTTGATTCAAATAATAGGAGAAAGAGAAAGAGAAAAAGTGTTTTGTCCTTTTTTTTTTTTTTTTACAGTGTCTGTGTCATACCTCATGTACTTGTCAAACAGAAGTACGCATAATTTGGCTGATGGTCAAAAGAGCTCATTCTGTATTGGCATAATTCTTCAAATGACTTGAGCTATGCTATAGACATTTTTTCTCGCAATATCTCAAAAGTGCTGTAAATGATTTATGTAGTGACCATATATAACTTTTGAAAACTTGTTTGTGATTATTTTTCTCTGTTAAACTACCACCCTGTCCTTTTAAAGGCCCTTTTTTTTTTTTTTTGACATTAGTCTGGAGCTACACTTTTCTACCATTACTTCAGCATTTTTTTTTTTTTTTATGTAGTGAAATCTCCCCACAGGTTTATAAATAGAGTAGCTCTAAATTGAATTAAGCTGCAGTTCTCAGTTAGAGTGAGAGTGATGTGGTTGGGGAGGGGATAGCATGGAGGGGGAGGTACTCTTTCTTACAGGAAAATGATGCGTTTTAAGAAGTAATTACAGATGCAGCTGCTGTAACTATTTTAATATTTCCTATTCTTCCTTCATTTCCTGTCTAAGTGAGCCAGAGATAACCAGTGTTCTGTATGTGAGTATTGGGTTTTAGAAACCCATACTACATACATTTTATGAATCATTGCTAAAAAACAACTCATAGATATGTGTTAAGACAGATTAGTGATGATTTTTATGATGGCTATGGGAACATGGTTAGGAAAATTATTTTCTCACAAAGAAAGTAGGCCCACCAGTGTTGATGCAGTGTGGACTTGCTCTCTCATATTATTATAGTATTCACCCTGACTATTGAGACCACATCATCAAATGGGCTCACTAGTTTATCGCGACCATGTTTGCCCTTTCGACCAATCAGATTGCATCAATCAGTTTGATTTGATTGTGGATGTAGATTCTAGACTCCAGGAGTTAGAAGTTTCACAATGGACCAGTGGCTCCAGGACACTATATGATTAGCCTTAGATTTCCAGTTGGCATCTGTGTATCTGAAATAGTGTTTGTGTAGTACATTTTACTCACACTTCATATTGTGCAGAACAGAATGAGCTCAGGACAGGGTTGTCAAATTTCCTATTTTAGTAGATTTCCTACTTTTGGCTGTCAGTAATTTCTCTGATGGCCCCAAATCCGGTGTTATTTACTGTTAATGTACTTCAGTCTAACGTGTTTCTGAAGAATATACCAGGAATTTTTCCCATTGTTCTTATAGACGGATTGACACCCCTGATCTTTTTCTTTTGACCTTTACCAGTCCTTCCCTAGATGTCAGAAATTATAAACATGGAAATTTACTGCATTCTGAGCGGTTGAGAAAAATTTTTTTTGAATTCTGGAGTCAAAACATGTTCATCGTAGTGTACCATATATTTTTGTATTCACTTATTTTGTACTAAATACATTTACGGAGGAGTTGTTAATCATGTGGAAATACATTACATTTGTTATGCATATATTCTATACTATAAATTTGCAACAAAACCCATAAAAAGCTTATGGACTCGAAAACAACTGAATGTGTCCAACTGAAATTTGGCACACAACATATAAAGATCTGTGTTTCCACTAATTTAAAACTGAAAAAAAAAATTTAGTGTGACGTTATTTTAAAAAGGCAATAACTGAAAGGTAAACTCACAAGAGTGTTTGATCTGATTGTATTTTTGCTAGAATGATGTGTTCACAATGCCAAACATTTTATCTTTGAGTAACACTGTTAAATCATTCAAAATACCAGTATTAAGGTGCGCAAGCTTGGCATATCTTTCTGGTCGCAAGCCATATTGGTTTGACCTGTGTTTACAATCTCCCGTGAAGACCATAGGTTCTATTCTACTGTGCCTAATGAAGTTGAGACTATAAAGCATGAATTCTTAATACTATCAATTGTGGCACGGGTTTCCAAGGTGTGACAAAAGAACTAAAAATGACAAAGCATATGTCTTTTGATGAAAGATAGCACAAAAGATATTGTGCAGGTATCTCAGCACAGAAAAGTGAATTTTCACGTTGGTTAAAATTGGACTGAAAACTTTAGGATTCAGAGAAAACTTTGCACAATTGTGAGTTTCATGTGTATCTATTGACTGTGTGACGACTGCATTGAGCCTTTTGTCACAACATGCAAAATGTCGCAGCTATAATGATATGGGTCAGACTTGTACCAAAATACAACTGATGTCTCATGGCATTCCTGAACACAGGGGCTGTCAGATGTCATTTACACAAAACAATTGCACTAATAGAATTTGAGCCTTTTTTTCTGTCAGCCTGCTAGGTTGCTTCCCTGTGCCAAATACAAGGGGTGTAAGACAAGCATTGCAAAGAATGAAAAAAATTACTCTCTCTCTTGTTTCTTGAAACACATGAAGCAAAAAAATTTGGGAAAAAATTATCACAATGAGAAGAAACACCTTTTCATCATATAACATGGTGAATTTTTCAGACTTTTCTCTTACTTATGTTACACAGCCAGCAAAAAAAGTGATTTCTTCCCTCTTTGCAAAGCTTGTGTTATTTATACTTCTTGTATTTGGCAAAGGAAAGTACATGTAATTTTGTTTCAGGTCAAAATGATCCGTTATGTATTAATGCATTACAGTCATAATCATAATGGCATAAGGTAAAAAAGAAAGGTTTTTTTCCTCGTTATTCAACAGGGCTGAATACCTATGCCATTATCATTGAGCTTTAGACTTTAACCTTGATACAAGGAAAATGGTGTGAATGTTATGCCGGAGAGAACTTTCTTCACCTTGTATGTTTCCCATTCCACAGAAATCTCAGCAATCCCAACTTTATGAGTACCTTGCTGGATGTCTTCAACCTCATACTGGGTAAGATCTGACATTGTCTTAACCATAGCAAAAATGTCAAGGGAGATTACATAGCGTGGCTGTCGGGTTCTAACCCTGTAACTGCAATATTAGGTCAAATCTTTTTTTTCACTCAAATTGTTGTGCACCTTGTATTATATATTATGTTTAAATATCTTGTGAAAATATTTATTAGAAATGCCTAAATTTACGCTGTGATCTAATCACACTTGACTGCCGAACCATCATCTCTGCCGCGCTAACTGTGTATCTGCACAAGG
Organism: Peronia verruculata; assembly: GCA_038406235.1. Classification (NCBI taxonomy): domain Eukaryota; kingdom Metazoa; phylum Mollusca; class Gastropoda; order Systellommatophora; family Onchidiidae; genus Peronia; species Peronia verruculata. The sequence goes on along the minus strand of JBCAUA010013225.1, from coordinate 8,273 downwards.
AGAGGCAATCGACCTCTGGTACCTCATTGCTCTTATCCATGTTGAAAAAATATGGTTTGACTGAGTTAAAGATATTTAGTCTCTGCATAATTCACACCTGCATTGGTTTAATCAGATGGTATACTACAAGACTGTTACGTGTTAATCATTTACTGTGTACGAATCTGCTAGTCTATTGGGAAGTTTCTCTCATCGGGCCTGTTACAATCTGTCTGCCTGTCACTTGCTGAGGTTGCACAACTTCCAGATCTTTGACATATTGGACTGTTCAAACACTCTCTTTGGTCAAGTGTTCTCTCTTATCTTCAACAGCTCTGCCTTGCCACATTCTCCTCTCTTTTTTTTCTTTCCTATACTGACCCCTCTTTATTCCTACAATGAAACATGTCATACTTATAACAACCTGCATCTCATTATACATTAGGTGTTATCCCTGGCCATGTGTAAACCCAGGTGTTCCTTTATTTTGCTCGTCATAGTAAAATGTAAATAAGGCAAGGTGTGCACAAAAGATTACACAGTTCCGTAAACTGAACATGTTAGCGCTGTGTACAATGTAAAAACCACTAGCAGTAGATTTCAGCATTGTACCAAAGTTTGTGAAATGTACGACACGAGCACTATTAATAATTTCCTATCAGCTTAAATTCAGCTTATCAATCGCTGAACAAAGACAAGAAAATCTTACAATATAAGACTTATATCCTGAATTTTCGACGATAGATCCATATGGCTGTGGGTGTAATTAGTTGTACCACCTTAAATGGTTGCCATGTCTTATTTACAAAGCCATATTCTTTTTTTTACTACTTTTTTTTTTTCTTTCTTTTTTTTTTTTTTTTCTTTTTTAACACTTATCAGTTAAATTTGATTTATTAGTTTGATTAACATAACCATTCATTTTTTTTTTTTTCTCTTTTTCAAATTCGATTATATGATAGGGTTATGAAATATTCTGCAAAGTTGAATTAAAACAAGTAACATGTTTATGAAGCTGACAAACTCACTGTCTTAGGTAATTTTAAGGGCTTTTTAAATTTTCGGTAGTTATAAATATCCATACCATTGTGATTGGGCTCAAACACTACTAAATAACATTGCACATATGGCTAAAAGCCTTCGTAGTGGCATTAATTACAAACCAGAGAGTGTTTCAAAACAGTGATTAAAGACTGTTTATTTTAAAATAACAACGAAGTGTACAGAATAAAATAAAAAAAAGAAAAAGAAAGAAACAACAAAGATGGCTAGAATTGGTCAAAATGAAAACATACAATAAACTAAACAAATAAACAAACACCGACAATAAGATAAACAAAAAACAAACAAACAAACAAAAGAAAAAAGAGAATAAAAAAATAGTCTTGAGAGAATGTCAGGTATTTAACGTTTTGAGATTGTTGTAGTGTACTGGACTGCATTGCTGTGATAAAAATCAGAACTAGCCGACACTAAACCTGTTTAAACAATCAACAACATTATTAGCGTAATATTGCTGTGTAAACCTACTCTGAAACATAGCAATATGGCCATGATATAGGCCCTGCAAACCGTGTAACTAGCTGGTTACGGCATAAAGTGGGTCTGTGCCTGACCAGCATTTAGCCTATGTGTATCGCGCACCGGTAAACTGTGTAAGTGTTCAACAGAAAGGTGAACCTTACTGTGTATCTGCACTTTAAAGTCCTCAAAATGCCTCCGTCAAATTTTATTATCACTGTCTATCAGGTATGCGTATTTTCTACCGAAAAACAGAATAACAAAGGTCTGGACAACTTGTGACGGACACAAAACAGTTTTTTCCTTCTCCTGTAAAGTTGTCCATTTCACGGTTTCACGCTTAGAGCCCGACAGCAGCGATATCTGTCAGAATGTCTTTGATGATGTACTATGTTCATGTGTAAGGAATGACAGTGTATGCCCTAAGATGATATTATATGACTATCTTGTTTCTTCATCGTAGACTGTTTGAAAAGGAATTCCTATTACAAAATATAACAAACTAGTAAAAGCAAAGGCCATTTATATAGCACATCAGTTCCAACGGACTCCCACTTTACAGACACAAAGACATATTTTACAGCCATACACATAGAACGTGCATCAGTACTGACACATACATTCACAATCATAACATGGCATACTAACATGGTTAGAGATAGGCTCATATCCATTTTAAAAAAAAGTACTGTAGAACAAACAATAATTTAATGAGTGACGTGGTTCAAGTTTTGTGTATCTTTTGTAACATGTCATATGCAGCATATTCATAGTATTTATGTCTCAGCCTTTGTTGTACATATCATGGTGAAAACAAAGATCATTTTTTTTTTATTTTCTGACCTGACTGAGAGTGTGATTCCCCGGGCTGAGTAGGTCTCTCAGAAATCCAGAATTCTTGTTTTTTCATATCCCCCAAAAATGTAAACCATAAGAGTCACTGCCATGTTACTAGACATGGGTCATTGGAGTTAACTTAGTTTTTATAGTTGTTGCATGTAGAAAAGAATGCCCTTGGCTTTATGGGAGGAAACTTTCCATGGAAGATTCCTGGAACATTCTATGGGATTTTGTTCCTTGGCTGAACCACACTGAATGAGTTTGACATAAATAATGGAACTGATAAATTCCTTATATGTCTCTGTTTGTCCACAGATATTTATGGCATCTCAGAATTCATGAACAGTGGGCCCTTAGAGTCACTGGTGCTGAAGATCAAAGAACTGGTCAATACAGAAGTGCGGCTGATGACCAGTGTTCAGGAGGTGATGGGCTCCCTGGATCTGTTATTCACTGTGGCTGAGAACCAAACAGTGCCTTTGTCGAAAACAAGGATTCAGAGCTCTCAAAGCAGTGCTAGAGACAGTTTAAATGTAGATAGTGACATTGATATGGATGTTGAAGACAGCAAAGGACTTACAACAAAACCAGAGACGACTGCTTCAAATAGCCAATCGTTGCTCAGTTCTATAGGGTCTTTAGCAACAGATTCAAATTTTTCAGGAATAAAATCCTAGTTTTATCACACCCTTTATTGCCTGTCAAGTTTTTAGAAAGAATGCTTTGTCTTAGCATGCAGTGTGGTAAAACTGAGGAAATGTGATGATATGTGGTGTTTTCTTGTTTATGAGACTTTTAATTTGATAAATGGGCTGTTCTTGTTTTGCTGTTTTGTTTATAATTTTGCTTCCTTTTTTTTACTTTTTCTTCTTCATTGACTCCCATTGTAGCTGTTTTGTCTGGGTTTTTTATTTTTAATCTTGCACTTATGCAACAAATACATGTAACATCATAAGGGAAATCTCAATAATATCACTATTGCAGGGTAACAATGCCATGCAGTAAAAATGTTATGATCTTCCAATGGTTTTGACCTTTCAAGTCTAGGGAATGTTGATCAATAACAATGATCATGATTGATATGTTGGTGGGAATGGCATTGGTTTAAGTTTAAGGTTTAGACCGCATTTGTTCACCATTACCTGTATTCCTTTGCAGTAGATCTAATGTTATTGGTCCATCATCATATAATTACATTAAAAGTGTCTATTTACGCGACTGGGTCTATCTTGAACACACATCACCCGCTCGTCAGACCTACATGTTGGCATTAGGATGGACGCACTGGTCGAGGGTCCCAACAGGTTAAGCCAGGGGGGTTGGTCTAGTTCATTTTAATCATTAGGAAAAAAAGAACTGGCTTGTAGGAGAGAGGATTTTGTTTGTTTGCCAACAAGTGGGATAGCGTTAGTGATTTTTCCGTTATCGTGAGTAACGTACTGAGAGTAGTCGTGTAAAAAGACTGCCAATTACACTATGACTACTAGAACGATAACTGCTCTACATAAGTCATTTCCAACAACTAAATCTGGATTTGCAACTTCTCTTCACTTGAAGCACAACTCCTTTGTACCACTAGGGATATTCTTTTTCTTTTTTTTTTTTCTGCCAGCTAACATTGCTTTCATACGGAGAAAACAACAAATTGAACAAAGAGGGATTCAAATTGTGGAAAGCTGATATTGGATGAAGACAAACATTCACCTCTCTCTCAGAGTTGTAATGTCACAGATTTGAGCTGAAGATCATGTTCAACAATGACAATGTAAAAAGAATGAAGACAGTTATATTCAAATCCATTAAAACTTCATACACACTGTTCTATAAACATATACCTTGCACATGAGTGCAAATGAGGCAAATGAGTCGGAAGTTACACAAGGCAATTTAAAGTATGGCCCATTACAGCTATTTTCTGACTAGAATAGCAGTTTTCTTTTTCTTTTTCTTTTTTTTTTCACCAAACTAAAATTTAACCTTTTTTTACTTTAAAAAAAAAAATTGGTATCAGAGTCGCAAAATGGTTGAAACGGCCATAGCTCGAGATTGCATGGCGCGAATTTTTACTCCTTTCCCTGGGAACAAGACATATTAATGAACATATTATTTTATAGATTTATGTGATCATTTTTGTCCATTTTCCCTCTGATTTAACCAAAAATGAGGAGACTGTCTCTGTCTCTTCAATTTGCTGTATTCTCTGTCTACTGTCAAGTTCTCTCACCTTTCTTTTTTATTACATGAAGAAAAGAATGAATTAAGATTTTACATGACAATAGTAACTCAATGTGGGGAAAGATTAACATATAACTCCCTTTGGTTGGCAGTAAGACATTTTACTTCTGGATTCTAAGGTCCCAGCCTTTATTGTTGGCAACTTGCTTTGTTTTTGAAACTGATAAGCTAATGTCCTTTGGCTTTCATCTCCCTCAATACTTTCATGCTGAAGATTTACACACCAAGCAGTAAATACATCTGTACATCAACTTTACAAGTTCTGCACCATCAATACAGGGATGGTAAATTTCCTACTTTAGTAGGATTTCTTACTTTTCGGCTGTCAGTAATTTCTCTGTTGTCCCAAATCAGGTATTATTTACCATTCACTTACTTCAGTACTATCTGTTGCTAAAGAATGTGCCAGGAACTTTTCCTACTTTTTCATGTAGACGAAAAATGAGTTACATCCTCACAAACTCGCAGAGATTTTCTCAACCACATTTTTGCACAGCTTATCAATACAAACTATATATATTTATCAATATGCACGCCACACAACTGAACAAAACCAAGGGGTTGAAGTATAAATGCATCTTTGTATCAAAGCCGCCAAACCTTCACGGCATCACTCTATTGGTTCACGACCTAGCAAAGGGGAGTAATTATGTAATTGAGGAAAAGCACGAGCGTTACAAGTTTAAGTCCCTTGTTCTGAAGAAGCTCGCCTTTATTGTCGCAAGAGCATACAGATTGTGAGCAAAGAAAGTACATGACGTACCCATCTCTTACTATGAACTGACGTCAAAGAAAAAAAAATCTTGTTACTCTGTCATCTCCGATCTGCCAATGGTGGGGATAGGAGAAAAAAAAAAGGCTCATTCCCCTACCTTCTTCTGAACTGAAGTGATTATAACGGTGTATGCGGGCCTTAATAAGACAATGATAATAGAAGTTATAACAACATGTGACAGCGCATGCATGTAACTTACTAAAACATTTGGTACATGATTAATACATACATAATTCTGAAAAAGTAACCAACTGCCTTCTACTCTTGTGATTTACAAAGTCCTGAAATTTCCTCTCTTCGATGAATGATAGATGCGTCATATACTGCACATATTATTATGTACTTGTAAGCCTACATGTAGCTCAACGAAGACACCACTGGAATAGTTATTTGGCATGCCTAAGATCAGTGGTCCTCAACCTTTTTTTGCCGCGGACCGTTCAACGTTTGACAATTTTACCGCGACGGGTGGGGGGGGGGGGGGGGGGATGCGTAGATAGTTCTCAGTGGC
>JBCAUA010013203.1:0-13045 GCA_038406235.1 Peronia verruculata | reverse complement strand
CCCCCCCCCCCCCCCCCCCCCCCCCCCCCCCCCCCCCCCCCCCCCCCCCCCCCCCCCCCCCCCCCCCCACCCAACCTCTACAAAATTTGTGGACTTTAACTTTTTCACCCACATTTGTTCTGGCCTTACAAATGATCGTAATAAAACTTGGAGGAAGCTGGATTTCTGAAAAGCAACAGAATGTTTATGATTTCTAATTGACACTAATACAAGGTATTATAAGAACGTATAATAATTTGGTGTGTTTTCTGGAATCACAGTATGTTGTAAGTCATCTCCTTGTCCCGAAGTGGTTCTGAATTCCTCAAAGCATTCTCGTTGACCTCTTGGCTCTGTTTTAGTTTGGGTTGCACTAACAATTCCGTTAGTCTCGTTGAGTTGAGTTTGTGATCAAAATTTATTTATGCTTATTGACATTTATTTCAGTTACCTTTATATCGTTAAATTGTGACCAGATATGTTATACTGAAAATAACTGTTGATATGAATCACACCCTAAACTAGTGTACACATACCAAATGCTCTGACCCGTTTCTTTATAATTAGTATCATGCACAAGAAATAAAATGACACAAAGCTTCTGAAATCACAGGGTTACGGTTTTCTTTGTGCCTTTCAGCCTCCAGTGGGTTAGTTATCTCGGTCTGAAATCATCCGCATAAAAACTGTAATAATAGAAATACACTTTATGCTATGTAGCTGTATTATGTCCATTCAGAAACGGTTTACAGTTGATGTCAAAGTGGTGATGGACGGCCCAAAAATTTAACATCGAGCTCAGTTGTCTCAGTATTAGTATTTATCGTTACTGATTTTCTTGATGTTGATTCCTTCATTGTAAGAAGAAACATTTTGTAAATTGTTGTGATCCGGTTGTAAATGTTCCTGATATTTGTTCATTCAAATTACATATATCATGCTTTGTGAAGTTGGAGGATGGTGCGCTCAACCTGCCTTATGAATAACTGAATGTGATAGACATTGTTTCATAATAATAATGTCAAAAAATATCCATTACTAATTAACATTCATTTATCTGTAATACTTAATGCCATAACCCACCTCCAGTGACAGATAAAAACCCTGTATTTTTTTGTCCAGCCTAAAAGGTTGTGTGGTATATTTTTTCTTTTATTTGTACAATAGAGGTATTCTTTAAGAGGGAGAGATGGGTGAAATTAGATTGCATTACCATAACAATTAAACTCGTGAATTATCATGAACATTCCATATCTTAATGAGCAACATTCATAATATGCTCACAATTCATTTTTCTTTTATTTGTTGTTTTGCTTTTTTTTTTTTCTGATATCAACTTTTGTTTTGCAAAACAATCTTGATCAACAGCTGATTTAAAGCACATTTTGATTGATAGAAGAGGTCAGTGAGTACTAAAAAGGAAGTTATTTGCATTGATATCTGAAGCATTGTTAAAATTGAATACTCATGCAAAGAAGACCAAAGTTCAATTGTTTTTTATAAAAAGTGAATATATAAAATAAAATAACCACACCTAGGAGAAAGATTGTTCTCTTAATTTTCATCACTAGCATTAATCGCTGCCACAAGAAAATATAAGCAAGGGGTTTCCAACCAACATTTTCATCTGTTCATCAGAATTATTACGTATTTCATAGTTCATATGACTATTCACACTTTTGTGTGTAGCCATATTTTTTTCACTGAAATGAAACAAAAAAGTTTTTTAACCAGACCCAAAATCTTGCTTGAAAAAAATCAGAAGCACTGGTGAATTAGAAGCAAAACATTACCTGACAAGGAGTCAGTTATGTGGCTGTGAATAAAAAAAATCCATATCATTTGTTGTTTTTTGGGTTTTTTTTTTTCTCTAGCTTTTAAGTATTTTTCTTTTTATCTTTCAGAATGTAAAAGTTTTTAAGTTGATATTTAATACTATGCATTAATTCTGGCCAAATATGCCAACTGATTGTGGCCCCAACCTCTCATCCCTCTTTCTCATGAACAGATGAAATACGGTAATCTGTTTTCAAGGATGCAAGTTACCTTACAGGCAGTTCTGTCCACTGAGTTGGCATACAGAGAGATGGAACTGAATTCCATTCATTGTTTATGGAGTTTTCTAATGAAGGATCTACTAACATCTTCTATAATTGATTATAATAATTATGTAAACTTACAAATTAGTTATTTGTTGTCTGAGAGAAAAAGATCTGAGCTGAGTAATGATGAAAAAGTCTAATGTATTTAATTTTTAAAAAATAACACTTCTATGTACAGTTTATGATACAACATAATGCATGTATAAGAAAGCCATTGCTATAATTTAAGTACAATCCCTATACAGAAATTTCTGCTGCTGGAAGAATTATCCAGTTCTTCTAAAGATCATCCCAATCTGAGACCTAAGAAAGAACAAAGTTACTTGGAAATAGAGAAAGTCACAGCCAAATGGGATGCAGTAAGTATGGAGGAGCAGGAAAGAATAAGAAAATAGAAAAAGTGTATAGGTTAGGATATAGTGATGGAAAAATTTCACAGTAGGGAGTAATTTTTTAACATGTTCATGGTTTCCAAAACAGAACATATAATTCTGTGGTCAAAATCATCATTAATTAGAAAAGGCAGTAATTGCAAAATTTTTGACAGCAGTAGAACATAAACTAGCTAATTGTAATACTAAAAAAAAAAAAAGTCAAAAGGTGCAATAATTTGGTGTACGTTTTTGTTATAGAGAAATGAGCTACCAAGCATCTTTTTTTTTTTTTTTTGTTTCTTTTTGGATCAGCATCAGTGAACCAAGCCTCATATTGCATGATATTTATGACTTTGTTTGGCACTGTGGTATGATTTGATTCCTTGTTCAGAACACCTCAGAACTGAACACTCTGGAGGACATCAGTCTGAAGGTGGAAGCAGGACAGCTTGTGGCCGTGATAGGACCTGTGGGATCTGGCAAGGTAAGACAGTGACTCAAATACATTCTAGCTGTGATTTTAGAGATCAGCCCTAAGTAAGATTTGGAAAATTCACTTCCAAATCTCATTGACCTACAGCCTTTGTTCATTGGATATTGTTCTGTTCATGCAAGCTTGTATTCTTTCTGCCAAATTTAGTACCTACTTTTACAACCAGCAGAAAAAAAACTGCAACGGGAAGCTATTTTATCATGCACTATGGAAGCCTTTTGTATGTGTAGCAAGAAAGAGCTCTGTCGTTCTTTAAGGTTGCCTTGAAAGAATTTGAGAGTTGAAATATCTTGACCAAACAAGATAAGAAAATGACTAGCAACATATGTGGCCATAATAAAAGACTTTTTTTTTTAATTTTTAGCTACTCAAGGGTATATTTATGGAAGATATATATATATATATTACGTAGCTAGTGATAGATGCCATGGTATATAATACAGCCATTTTTCTTTTATCTCTAATTGTATAGTCATCTTTGCTGATGTCCATACTTGGTGAGCTGCCAGCAGAGAAAGGAGCCATTAGAATGTCAGGGAAAGTAGCCTATGTTTCCCAGCAGCCTTGGATCTTCTCTGGCAGTGTTCGCCAGAATATCACATTTGGCAGTCCATTTGACAAGAAGAGATATGACAAAGTTGTTGGAGTGAGTGCTCTGAAGAAGGTGAGTCAGCTCTATGAGTCATTGGAAGAGATAAAAGCGTCACAGTGATATGTTGATAGTTTCAGAGTAGGGAGACTAAAAGGATTCACTAAAAACTGAAAGAGCATTACTTAAATCAAGTAATAGTGGTCTATTCAGAATATGACAAGCAAACGCTAGCATACCTTTCTGATTGGGAGCATGATGCAGTAGTGGATAGGAAGGGAGATGTTCCCCACGAATAAGGAGGAGAAATCCTAAAATTCATGAAATTTGAAAGATAAAAGAATATCTTCATCCAGACTGGTTGAAAAATCATTTTGATGAAATGACTAATCCCAAATTCCTTGGGCTTATTTAGGGCAGAAAATGAACCACCCATATAACTTTAACTTTTGTTAATGTGACGTCAGTTAAGATCAGGTTAAGACGAATTTGTCACCATTCTTGTATGTAAAGTTGGGGAAGGCTGTTACATTATGAATCAAATATAGTACTTAGTGCTATGAAATATGTCTCGCAACCAGTCTAAATGAGACGTATGTCGATTTTTTACCATATCTAGTTTTTGGTATCATGTGATAGCATATTTCATACCCTTTCTAGTAGTGAAAAAAGTTTTGAGCTAACTCTATACTAGCCAGAGATATTGCAGTTTAAAGAAGAAAAGGGGGACCACTCAGCAATGGGCGTAATTCCGAGTAAATTAAGTTTAAATGAACGGTCGTACACATAAATCTACATGCCTACCTGACAAAAAATCCTATTTTAATCAAGTAATATGTATAAATCGAGGGTAAGATCGATACTGTCTTGTTTAGAAATGAATTTTCTTGGATTTCTGCAATAAACAATAATTTGATATCTGACTCCCCTCATCACATTCAAAGCCTGATTTCTCCGTTCTAGCCCAGCGACTTACGTCTCATTTCGACTGGCAGCGAGACATTTGTTACCATCTACCTTAAAAAAAAGTGAACGCTTAAATATGATACATAATTACATGAAAACTGTCACATAAAGGACTTATGGCAGCAATAAATATTTATTTGAGAGCCGATGATAATATTATGGCCCACCAGTTTTAAACAGTAGTCAGTCTCATAATATAACACAGAAAGCCATCAGAGTGCCAGCGATAACTCTCTCTGAAGGACAGGAAAATTATGTAATTGCTATATACGATGACTAAATTTTAGCTTCCACACCACCTGAAGACCTTCATAACTCCATGTGACAGGTTTTACTATTAACTCCCATAACTGATTTGTTACGACTAACGCACAGTTATTGATTTCAGTCTTTTGTCAGTAATGACAGCAAAAATGGAGATCTTCAGTGGAAGGCCACCCTTATTTCCTTCTCTTTCTTTCCTTTACATCATGTTTATACAGACAAAATAGTAGTCTTTACCACTGCCAAGATATCCACCTCTATGGCGGATAAAAAGTATAAGATATATCAATAGGTCTTTCACTATCTCAGATTTTTCTTGTTACAAGTAAGTTAATCATGAATCTTGCAGTCTATGATTGCTGTCTATTAATTGTAGATTTACCTCATCTAAGCAAGTGAATTTCGATACCAAGTCTAAATTGAAGTAACTGGATGAACATATTTCTTCAAGACCAATTTTCATATTTTTGCATGTCTTGTTAAAAAGTGTACATGTCAAATTGAAATGTGAGCATGGCTTAGTGAAACAAATCTCGTATCTAAATTGCGTTCCAAGCTGAATCTTTCCAACACGCCATTTACCCCCTCAGACGCAAATGAAATGCAATGAATCTACAGCAGTCGGTGTAGATAGTACATGGACAGTGACTGGTTCTAATAGCCCTATAATGAACACATATTTCTGAAGAAATGACATAAGTCAGCAAAGTCCAGGAGACAATATATTACAGAAATGAACTTTCGTCTAACCCATGAAATTTATAGCACTATACATCAAATCTGCAGTTTGTCTCCTTATTAGCCATATCAATAATCAGATCCTTTCTACCAACAGAGATATAGGCTATCTTTATGATCCCTATTTGATCTTTGCATGTCCTGGGACTTTCAAGATGCCGATGCGTCTCAGGTAGCGTACGATGAAAGGGGTTGCTGTAAGGGTGGTAGCAATTCGTACTGGTGCAAAGACTTTGTGGACAGCATAGGCCACGACAAACGTTCCTGTGCCAGCGGCCAGTTTGTTCTCTAAAAGGCTACCACCAATGCCCAGTTTCGTCATTATACCAACCACATCAATGCCGCTAAAAAAAAAAAAAAAAGGAAAGAAAAAGTGATTACTCATGTTTCTCAAGATACATGAAAGGTCACATTTGACTACTATATTTGACTACATTAGCATAATATTACCATTCATCAAAAAACACAATTTCAGTGTTGTCAAAATATTTAAAAAATAACCAGAAGAGTACATTTTGCGATCATATTGATGATGAAAGAATATTACTGTACTATACTAAATGACGCTAGATCACTGTCTCTGAAATCAGAGAACACAATATGGCATAATATTATCAACACTGCAAAATACCCAGAAGAAAAATTTTGTTATGATCGTTGGAATGTAGAGCTTTGCTACCTGGCAATGGTAACTACAGCACTATACTTTCACCCCTTTCCTCTATATTATTTCTCGTTCAATTTCATTCTGATTTTGCGATACTAGAAGCAGAGAGTGAAAACATGAAAGTAAGCATCAAAACAATAATGCAAAGCGGCTTGGATATAAAATGGTCATTTAACTATCTTTCAGAAAAAAACATATTCCAACTTCTATGATCATGGAAAAACTAGATAGTGCCCTGATAATGTCGTTCTAATGAATGATAACTTAATACAATGACATAGATATCTCCATCCGTTTAAATAACCAATGGTCATTTGTGAAATCCTCAGAGAATTATTTACTGTATCATTTACATCCAACTGGATCAAATGGCAGACTGAGCTTGAAATGTTAGCTTAACTCAGTTACAAGTACTTATCAGAGAATATTGGCTCTCTGTCAAAATGCCTTACCTGGAAACCAACATATAGAAGAATCCCAAGGACATAAGAGAAATAGTAATATGAAAGACAATCACAGTGCTGCCATATTCTTTAACAGCCCTTTGCAATTTCTGCCTCTGTGTCAGCTGGGCAGCATCTCCCTCGATGCCGCCTGGTTTTGAATTATCAGTGGATGTGGAGTACTTCCTCCGCTGTTGAGAGGCCTTCTGGTATGCCACAGTGGCAGCCTCGCGAATCATACGGTCTTGCTCTGCAAAAATCTGCAAATATTACAGAAAAATTAGTTTATGTGCTAATATATACTTTGGGGTAGAGTGAAAAGAAAATATCAGAAAAAATTACGGATGGACAATGTGAAAGAGTGGACGAGAGCCAGTTTTGCGACAATCCAAACCCAGATGAAAGGCCGACCAAGTTGGTGGGAACTGTCAAAACAAGTCTATTCAGTGGTATCCTGATGACTTGCAGGGTTGTGGGACAAATAAATAACTCGTTAAAAATGACCATAATCAAAAAGATCACATCCCAAAAAGTACATGTATCTCTCAAAATATTCACATTAATAAGATTAAAAAGTGCAATCTGAACTTGCCATTATTTTTAAAGAAAAAAAAAACTGACTCACTAAAATTTAAAAAAAAATAAATTATTAATTATACTATGTATTTAATTTACTGTAAAATATTTCATTATAAAATATAATTTCTCATAAAATTTTGCAACCAACCTCTGCCAAAGACTGTCTCCCAGCTTTGAAACCTTCATATTGTTCCAAACAGTTGTGGAGACCAAATCTGTGGCAGTTCTCTAGCCAGATCTTGAAACGAGCACAGTCATACCCTAATTCAATGGAACATGTACAAAAATGAATGCGTTCAGAAGACAAATTTAGATCTATACTATTGTATGTTTTAAATTTTATTTAAAAAAAAAAAAAAAAATCCCATGCACCACAATTTAGTTATTTTACAAATTATTTCACTAAAAGAGCTCATTACAAGTATACATCATTAATGCCTATAGCCACTTAAACTGACCATATACTTTATTTTCCAAACTAACCTGAAGAGCCTTGACTCAACCGAGTCATTATGGCACAGCCCTCCGGGGCACACCGAAAGGGACCGAATCTCAATACGGAATACTACAAATTTACCTTGAACACCTTGTGGACATGGTGAATCCACCTCAGGAAAGGCTGCAAATTCTCCTTGCACACCTTGAGCATCACCTTGCCATCTGTGTTTATTTGCAGCCTGACGATACTGTTCAGCAATGTCAGCAATCAGCTGGTCCTGTTCTGCCATGACCTCTGCCAAAGTTCTCCTGCCTGATTGTATGCCTTGCAATTGTTCATTGCAATTAGCCAGGCCATATCTGAGAGTAAAAATTAATTTTTTCTCAAGTCAGCTGTCTCTGATGATTCTATGAGCAGGTAAATATAATGCTTTTATACTCTTTATAAACAGGCATAAAATGTCTTTGAAAGATGGCTTAAAAAAAAAAAAAATTAGATGCCCTTACACTTAACAATTTTGTTCTCAGATGTGGGCAAAACAAAAAATATCAAAATCACTACATATCTCATTTTATAATTTATAAAATACAATAGAACTGTATGAATGGCAAATAGCAAAACAATTCAAGAAAAACAAATAACCTTATAGATTTAAAAACAACTTGATTTTGATGATAAATTCTCATAAGAGTGATAACAATATATCCTTCTTTAACCACACTGATCTTTTATATAAGTCAATGTTCTCTCAATCTAATGTTTTTAAGCAAGCATAAACTACTGCTAAATATGTGAATAACTTCACAACAATTAAAGGTACTGCACAGCTTGTGAAATCCATACACTGAAAGCGGTGCAGAGGATAACCTATTTTCATGTGCTATCACTGTTCAGGAGTACTTCCTCTGCAGGTCATCAAAGCACTGCTGGAATGCTTGTTTTGATAACTTCCTCTATCTCTGCCAACCTCTGATAAGGGCTAGGAGTATGACAAAATTGATTCCTGCCCATTCATTGATAATGTACACTACTTCTTCTTCTATCATCCTATTCTCCTCATTCCCTATAAGGTAGCCTGTAGTACTGCCTGGGCTAGATCACTGAATTAGACTAAAACTTGTTGAGACATGGTTATCACTGACCCTTGTTGAAGCACGGTTTATCACTGACCCACAATGAAACGTTCTTTATAGAATCCTGTATGCCATTTTATAGTGTCCCTATCTGTTTCCTTGGCGACATGTTCCATGTAGCTGACGCTCCTAATTTCACAAAAGCATCGCACCATCATTATGTGTTGCAATACTGTAAACTAACTGTATATGGTGTGTGTATGACAATTTGAAACCACCACCATACCTTCTACAATTGTCCATCCACAGCTTGAAATTGATACAGTTATCACCTTGAATTCCTTGAGGACAAGCATCGTCACTGAGATTCATCTGACTCCCATCATTAACTTTTCCAGATGCTGCTGTAGAATAGTGAGCTGTGGTCCAAGGTTTAAGGCCACAGTGGAGCAAACCTAATTGAATAACAAGATGGACATCAATAAATGTAATCATGCCAAATATTAAACAGTTATCAAAATTTTAATCTACAACTGAACTTCTATTCTGAAACCACCCTTTATTAAATGTAAGCAGGAAAACAAAACAAATTAAAAAATATTCCAATCACGCTAGTATCAGCAAACCAGCCTATTTTGCCCACTGATTTCAGTCTCTGCTGCATATTCTACTATATCTCTCTGTATGCCGCTGGGTTAATGTGAGGTCTATTGTGGTCAATGCACAGTGATCTTAGTGAATTTATGATGATGTAAGTGTAGATTAGATTTCACACAGACAAACACAATAAATTTTTAGCCTTTTTTTTTTAAATCCCTGGATAACCCTGTAATTAGTCACCAGCATGTGGGCACACTGGCCCTCGTAACCTAGGCATAACTAATTGCAATCAACTATTCTGTAAAGGCAGAGGGGTAGAGATGTGCTCAGATTAAGAAAAATAATGGATTTCTGAGAAGTAATACAAGCTAACACCCTCACATAGACTCCCCCATGAACAGATTCGTCACTGCAGTTCTAGAAATGTCCTGGTGCTCCGTTTAGACCAAATCATCCAGGAACTGGGGTGTTTCTCACGCCATCTGGAACACTCTACTACTATGGTCAGCAGTTGAGAATCAGGAGTGATATTTTGTTATCTAGATGGTCCGATAACGCCTTGTCCATTGCTATCTCATAGTATACATGTACTACATTATTGGGTCCACATTTTGCCATGTTTATGACCAAGAAAGTATGACCACTGTAGATACTATTAATAACGTGATGATAGATGATTAACAAAATGCTGCCCTGACCACTATTACTATTATTTCATGTAAGAGATATCACATATATATACTTGCAAGTTCTTCTGCCCTGTAACCTTTTTCGTTGATATAGGATTGAATAGGTTATTATGACGTCTTGATCTTCATTCAATCAGACCACATGTTCAGTTATCTTCCTCGACATTAGCATCTGTTACTTCTGGAAGGCAATGCTACATTTCTCACATAATTCACGAGAGGATTCTTCCATATAGTGACGGATTAGAATACTTATTGCCAACTGCACTTATGCATTGCAATGATCTGACACAGCCGTGGGCCTTACCCTGTAAGTTTAAGCAATGAGGTGAGAGGAATCTCACCAGTCAGGACCAAATGTCTGACGACAGCCAGTGAAAATGAGACGTATATCGATTTTTCACAATATTAATGGAGATTTTTGGTGTCATGAGAAAGTTATATCACACCTTTCAGGTGGTAAAACTAGCCAGAGATATTGCAGTTTTAAGAAACAGGGAAAGACCCCCAGCAATGACCGAAATTCAGAGAAAATCGAGTTGAAATGAGAGCAGGACACATTAATCTAATGCCTACCTCACAAAAACCCCACTTTAGAGAAGAAATATTTATAAATCGAGAGTAAGACCGATACCGTCTTGTTCAGAAATGCAACACTTTCTATTTCTGCAAATAATAAAGAAAATTGATGTGTGACCCCCCTCATCACATTAAAAGCCCGATTTCTCGGTTCTAGCCCAGCGACTTACATCTCATTTCGACTGGCTGTGAGACAAAGAAATAGGCATGTTTTTCATTTCCCTTTTAAAGTGGTCAGCACTACCTTCTAAGTGTGGTCTGGGTCTGTTTCTATTATGGAATCGCGAACATGCACATATTAATCACTGCGTGATGATTATGCTTGCAAATTTAAGTCTATTAGAATGTACCCCTATCCGTGCCCTACCCTACTTCTAAACTCACCAAAACCTAAAGTAAAGAGCACAACATCAATAAATAATAACGTAAAAAGTTTATTTGCCATTTGAAACACTCACACAACATCAACACTGTCATAATCATATTCAATGTAATTAATCTCTATCATTTAACTGGAATACAGCAATCCATATGTGCCATTTTCATGACTTTTGTAGTAGAAACAGACCGGGACCACACTTAGAAGTAGTATCAAGTGGTCAGGGGTCGAATATGTCTGTGAATGCAGGGACACTTCTCATTCTGTCTCCAGAAATGTGGACCTATGTGTTTTTCTTCCACAGGACACCAACAAATGATACTTTACATCTGCAAGACTATAAACTTGACAGAGTAGTATGAATGAATGAGGACATTCAGGCCATAGTTTAAAATCGTATGAACCAAGGCCTAATTATATGAGCAAAAATTAAAATGCTGACTCATGTAGGCCTATGTACTAAACATTCATTTGATATAACAACAAAAAAAAAAATATTGTTTTTCACATTAATTAAACAAACACCCTAAAAGGATCTGACCTGAAAAAGAAGTATCTCTGTTATTATTTTCAAGAATTTAAAAGCGATGAATACCTTTATCTTTATTTCGAACTAAAACTGCCAGATATCTAGATAAGACAAAATATGCAAAAGGACTCCAAACAATAAAACGTCTAATATCACTGAAGAAACTGTTACATAGCCTGGGAGAAATACCAGCCTGCACACTAAATAACAATAGCTTAGAACAACCCCACTGGATTAAACAGCTGGGACCCTCGAGCGCAAGTCCACCCTAACGCTATCATGTAGCCTAGGTCCGACGAGCGGGTGCCAGTCCTCCCTAACACTCAGTAACATGTATGAGACCCTTGACCAGCGCAAGTCCACGCTGTCGACGGTCCCAGCAGGTTAAGCAGGCCAATGGCAATGATTTGGTTGAAAACATGTTATATCTTTTGCAAAATAACGCCGTCAAAACAATGCAAGCTGCTTACGTGCATTGTATCTCACGGATGTTGAGTAAGAGAAGGCACAGACTCGGGACACGCGTATAATCCCTTGTTTTTCTCTGGATAGAAGTGATCGTACTAGGAGGGTGCTCTTCGGTGAAGTTCTCCGAAAAGTCACTGGGAAGCTTCGGATATATGACAAATTCATCTTCTTCAGCGTACAAGCCATGGCGAAGAGCTGTGCACTAAGAAACTGACAACACTTGGTTAAAGGTTGAGCATCATTGAAAGCATTCACTGGTCAGTAGTCACTGTGACTGCGACAGAACATGACAAACTGCATGATCATGACCTGACCCGGAAGTTTACAGTTTACTCTTAAAGTTATGCAATAAAAGTATGATTGTCAGTCTTCAACTGATTATTAAATTATGTGAAATTATGATTGTCATAATTAACAAAAGTGGTAAAAATATACAAAGAAACACATCAAATGGGTCACGACACAGGATGAGCAAAATAAACTGCCTAAGTTAATTTGGACCACAAAAAATTATCTCTAATAATAATCCTCATATCTGATGATGCCATATATTATATAGTAGTTGTGCCGTTAAAAAACAAAATAGAAAGCCAATAAAGCTATTACTGCTTCTCCGCTTTGGCGATCTTACACTACGAAATTTCAGCTGAAAAATAGATCTATCTTTTCCTGGTACCTAGTGTCTAAACCACTGAGCATAAAACTTGGATAATGCTATTGCAACTCCTAATACTGGAGATCCCCATCTTTGATAAGGTGATCAATGTATTAGCCAACTGCATTATTTAGAAGAATATGTAACGTGTCTCTGAAGCTATCATATCTATCCAGTTGAGGGCACTAAACCAGTCAGACATAAACATCTGCAATCTCCCACTAATTTCTTCTCGGAATCTACACAGTGGAACAACGACAATTGTAATTTTGAATCCAATAATACCAATATTCTGTAGTCATCTTGCCAGCCTGTTCCCTTTCACTCTCATTTGAAAATAATATATATTATGTTAATTCAGAACAGAAGGAGGAACTGTTTTAAAAAGCTTGTCTTCTTTAATGCTGGTATAATACGGACAAGGAAGGTAAACCAATATA
>JBCAUA010013192.1:2794-13047 GCA_038406235.1 Peronia verruculata | reverse complement strand
TTTTTTTTGCACGCGGTCGCTTCCCCTCCCCCCCCCCCCCCTCTCCTTTCTTCTTTTTTCCACTAGGGAACCCCGAGTTCCAGTCTTCTCAAAAAGGCGATTTTCTTGGCTAGCGAAGCCCAATGTCGAGCATTCTCAAATAACGGCGAAATCATATAGCAGGGATGCTGTTTGTAAACCTACATTAAACGCAAATTAACCTTCCTCAATTTTAATGTTACCTTCCCTAGTGTTACATGAAGTCCCTGTTGTTCAATTTCTTATTTTATATTCCCAGTTTTGCCGCATGAATCCTCAAGGCCAACCACCATAATTATGTCGCCAGAGCTAGTAAAATGAAGCACATATCAAGTTCTTCTTGTCTAGAGTTGTCGGTGTCATTAAAATGGGAAAATGATTGTACCTTACATTACTGAAAATAAATTATTTAATTACAGCTTTGCTGAACCGAGATACTCACAGCCACAAATGACTCCTGCCATCCTGTGGTCAGTAACATCCGATTTTCTCTGTTAAGCCTCCTTTGACCTCTGACCTGCCTAATCATCTGTGCGAGATAACCTCCATCAGGAGGCTGAAAGACGTATATATAGAACGTAATCGTCTGTTGAGACTCTTATTGACCAATTGTGAACATTTTTCTTCTTTTCCTGCAAACAGAAGTCTATGGCTTAACTCCCGTATAGATGAATGGATGAATGGATGAATGAATGAATGAATGAATGAATGAATGAATGAGTGAATGAATGAATGGATATATAAATGAATGAATGAATGAATAGACGATGACCAAATGAATGAACAGATGTGTGAAGAATGAATAAATGAATGAATCAATCAACAAATGAAATGATTCATAGGCCGAGTTTAATGACGTATTCCGAGACCGGCCACATGACCGAGGTAACATCGCTCACACATGGCTTTGTTTATAATATGGTGGGACGTTTTTAATTCATCATGATTTGTCTGTCATGCCCAGAGCATGTAAACTAGTCAGCGTGTGAGCGAGAATCCTCGCTCATGGGACTTCTCGAAATACGTCATTACTGAAATGTGTCAGATTTTGTTTACCGTGATGAAGTTAACAGACAAACAACAATGGAACACAACACAATTATAGATATGTGGGACGAGATCTTGTCGACCGAACATAATGCGTTGTTCCGTGTCATGAATTTAACTCACTGAGTGTCAAGAAATATGATATAATAGAATTTGAGCCCGTTGGGTGCATGCTATCTGTCTGTCTGTCTCCTTGTCTGTCTTCCTGTCTGCCTATCTTTCCGTGGTCTATCTTGTTTCCAGACTACTCATCTAGCTACTTACATAGCCATCCATCCGTAAATAAATGGAATCGACTGTTGTGATAGATCAACAGATTTCAAGCATAAATTTATCATGAGATGTGGTCTTGCTCATCGCTTTACGGGTTTTTAAGCGTTACATACATTTTATTTGCCACCTGTGTACCAGTGGACAGGGCTCAAAGGGTTAAAGACTCGACTTTTGTACTTCGCACAAATATATGAAATACTATCTAAATTATAGGCGACATTTATTTATTAAGTACCACATAACTCTTCTAAAATTGCCATAATATGGTGTCGGTAGCTTAGCAGTTAGGTCATCGATTCGAGATCACAAGTTCCGCTTTCGAATCCTGACGGATCCCGACATTTTGTCCTGGGAAAGACAATTAATGAACGCATATTTCTTGATTCGAACCAGGTCAAAATTAGTACCCGGTTGTCGGCATAGAGTGGTAATGTAAGAGTAATAAGGATTTGAACGTTGAACAGCCTTGTGTGCTTCCCAAGAAGTTGGGAACATATGTGATGATCTCTATGGGGGTAATAATAGATTGTAAAGTGCTAAGAAGACCCTAGGTTGTTCGGGAAAAGTGCTGTATAAAATGCTCCCTTTTGTTATTGTTATTACTTTATCATTATCATTATTGTTATGCTGAACCCGTAGTCGTGAACATAAAATAATGAATATCACCAAGGAAATATTGGTGTCCCAGCAGCTGTTTTTCCGACAGTTATGGTTAATAGATGAAAAAAAAAAAAAATCCAGATTGAAGTTCAACGGCCATGACAGAAAAAAGGTTAATCCAAAGTGTGGAGAAGTGTTCACAAAATTATCTCGCTCGAGTTTGCGCTGGCTGCGCCACTGAAGCAGCACAGGACATGAGATTCGGCTGAACACATTGCCCTAAAGTGCGTCGCGTCACGGATTCCATCTCAAACGCGAACACATTCTAATGATCTCTAATGAATATGCGGGAAAAGACGTGCTGACAGGATCTTAGTTTTGTTCTTTCAAATGCTCTGTTTAGTTCTACCATTGATTATCAAGAACTTTGTTTCTGATGCTTGATGGAGTAACGTTACATCGTATTGTGTCAAGTGCATAAGTATGTTTGTATATAGAAATTTTACTGGAAGGGACCAAGCACTTAATAAAACAAATGAAAGAGATCAAAAGTAAGTAGGGATGTAGAGGTTATATTTCCTCTTTAATGCGTGCTGTTGGGTGTAATTTGTGGCAGGGATTACATCATGGCTGGCATTTTCGCTTTCATCTTTTGTCGCAACTGCTACAACTGGAAACGTTCACGTATGGATGATTCCCTGACATTGGTAAGCTCACGTTCGATGGAAACCTCTAACCCTAACCATTTCCACGTGCAAATTTGTTTTATGCCATCTCTCCTGATAAAGCCAAAACTATGGAATGCATCAGCGTTCTGCTTTGTCTTATAAACTTGTCTAAACTTTGGAGAGATTTATGTTTGCATTACAATGTGTGGTTAAAATTTTACATATAGTTTCATGTGATGATGATGGCATTTACCGTCTTGGTCACAAGCAAAGCTCTTATTATATCCTTTCTTTAACCTTCTAGCTTTGCCCTTGACCATCACAGTGTTGACTGATTTTGTGTTGATGATGGTCTATATAGTTTTCATTCTAAACAATGATCTAACCATAATTCTACCTTCTGCCTTAAACCTTTGTCTGACCCAAACAGAACAGGCAAAATATGTTACCCAATCTGTAGAAATTGATTTAGGTTGTAGGCCTACTTGGATCGAGCTACTCATGTTACATAATTATGGAGATCTCTTCGGGGCAAAACAGCCACTGAAGTTATGACATAATCCTTTCGCTTTCAGATGTGTCAAAAAAAAAAAAAAAACCCCAACGGCAGTAAGGCTGTTGTTAAATCTGAGCCATAAACGTAGTAAAGTCATAATCATTAAAGTCAGTTTAAGGTTGATGATTCATCTTCAGGTTTAAGAGGGGGGGGGGGGCGACCTGAAATTCGGATTCTGCGATTCTGTTTTCTGTTTTGGCATTTCTGAATATAAAAATGGTATCAAAAAATGGATATGTCCATTTTACCCCTCGGGAGCCTGAGGTATATAAGCAGGATCTTTGCTCCCATCTGCAGGCGGTGAAAGCCCATCATCAGTGGGATGTCTCCCATCGAATGCCATCCTCCACGTTCCGGGAGTGACATCATTTCTCTCTATCTCTTTTCTCCTGTCCTCTATCCCGCTCTCTTTCCTCTCCTCTTCTTGATGTGTAAACGTATCTTACGGTGTTTGGCACAATATTAGCCGTGATCATGCTCATGCGCCGTTAAACCCCAACACAAACAGCAATGTCCATCCTAACGTGTTTGACCCATGATTATTCAACGGATGTCCCGGCAAGGATTTGGCTCCCTCTGGCTGCTATATGCAATGTAATTGATCATTTGATTATATATAGGCAATTGCATAGAATACTTGATTATGACCTCTTCTGGCAGTTTCATTAGCCCCGGTGCCAGGGACGGACATTAGATGATCATTCAGGGGCGAAAAAACTACTGATCACGCAGATTATCAATGTTAGCTGTCATCAGGTGCTCTGAAATGAACTTCCACATCATACAAATAGTAAAACTTTCCCTTATTTCTGTTGCGTCAGAGCTCTGTTGTAGATTAGTTACTATAGCAAAGGTCACGAAACTCTTGATTTGGACAGAGTGAGATATGGGGGACCACATAATATTAAGATATGCCTTCAAGAGCCCGGCAGTGACCCTATAGGAGCCCTTATAATGATGGGAGGTAGGGAACACAATTCAAGAAAAAATATGCTCCGAAAGCCAGAAAGGAAACAAAAGACACACAAGTCACAGAGAAAAGGCTAGCATGTAAGGGGGGAGGGGGGGGGGGGGCTTGCATGTTAAAAAAAAAAGAGTGGGGGGTGGCGGCTGTTTTGAGGCTAAAAGCCGAATAAAATTTCTCCATGTCAATGTTTCGGTGAGGAAAAAAATTAAGCCCATTTTACTGAAAACCCGATTTTTATTATATATATATTTTTTTTTATACACTATTTTCCTATCCGCTTTTTTATTTCTAAACTCAATCTAACCAAATTGTTATACGTTATTTTCACAAGACCAAAAATAGTACGCGTACGCATTCTATTCAGTTTGCAAGTTTTAGAGCGAAATAGATTTTTGGTATGAAAAAACGGCGAAATTTCAAATTTCCCTACATCGCATTTAAAAAAAAAATTCTAGAATTTTTTTCTTACACACAAAGGATCGAAAATAAGTAGCTTTATCTCGTAGATATTATGTCAAACATTATGTTCACCAAGTTTCATCAAGTTTTATTAAAATTTGACGAACCTTATAGATTTTCATGTTAGCCATTTCAAAGACGCCTAAATCCAAGATCTCGTCGTTGTCATGGCCAGCCACCGTTTGAAAAAGTCGATTTTGTCATTGTTTTCTTCTTATTTGAACATGCCGAACCAGTTAGAAAAGGTTAAAATAACATTCCTTTGATAATATATATTTTTTTTAAAATCATCTTCAGGACGCCACCCACTCCACCCCGCCCCTTTAAATTTCGGGCTAGTGATCGGAAATTGTAAAGAGGGGTCATTTTGATAATGGCTCTTGTGGTCAAGTTAAAGAAAACCCTAACCATCACCCTAATCTTTACCCCCTAACATAACGGTTAGTTTGCTAAGGTAAGCTGAGGGATTTGAAGCATATAAATACTACAACACTTTTCTTGTATTAGCTTTGAAAATCTTTGTCTCAAGTCAAATGCCAACATTAGCGCTGACCTGAGCCCTTAACGAGAAGAACTAGTTAATTATGCTGCAATTGCTGGGGGTCTAGATCATGTTTTATGAATCGTTTATAAATATTTTTGCATGGGTCAAAGATCGATCCCAGCCCTAATCCTAAATCCATATCTCTAATCCAACAGAGTAGTTAGTTATGCCACAGTATTGTTTAAAAAAAATGAAGGGGACTTGGATCATGATTTGTGCGCTGATTATGAAAACAAACGCGAACCCTGATTGTGACTGGTGTCCCTTATGCGAATAAAGCTGTTGATTAAGCTACACTAACCCGAGAAAATTGCCGTTCATTTATTAAATCAAACAATTTTATATCTTGGTTATGAAAGTCATGACCTCAGTTCCCGCTCTCAGCCTCGCAGTCTCTTTCACCTTGAAACTGCATGGGCCGATATCTTAATCTTTGTCCCAGGCACGTACATATGATCTATCGAACAACTGAAGCCATGTTAAACAACACTTGGCATGTAAGCAAAAGTAACACAATAATGTTACTTTTTCTTTGCTTACTGGGTTGCTCAAGCCGTCCCTGTCACAATAAGTGTGCGTCTTCAGTGAACCAAACAACAAATGGGATCCTGTAGTGTTGTATTTTTTGTCGATGTTTATTTGTTCATTTCTATTCATGCCCTTTCAAGGTTAACATACCGGCTGAACTACAGCACTATGCATTGGGTATTGCTAAATATTTCTCATAGAAATACGATATCTCTCGTCTTCTTTCTTTCTTTCTTTCTTTCTTTCTCTTTCTTTCTTTCTTTCTTTCTTTCTTTTGCTTTCTTTCTGTCTTTTTTCTGTTTCTTTCTTTCTCTTTCTCTGTTTCTTTCGTCCTTTCTTTTCCCTTTCCTCCTTTCTGTTTCTCTCCCTTTCCCTCTTTCTATCCTTTTCAGCCTTTCTTCTCTTTCATTTTTTCTTCTCTTTCTTTTTCTGTTAGTGGGGGAGATGCTGTCCCTTTCGGCGTGGCTCAGGTGGCTGTGGCATATCGGAAAAAAATCTTATATTACTTGTCCTTTCGTTTTTATTTATATTCAACATTTTAGATTATCAAGGACCTTGGAAAGTAACAGATGCTCACGATCATATGAGGAAATGGAATTCTTTGTCATCATGGTTATTATCGCAGTTTGTCAATTTATCTAGTCTATATCAATTTACCTATGCATCTATATCAGTTTATCCTCCTGTCTTTATCAAGTCATTTGTTTATAGTTAGTTATATAGTTTGATCTAACAAGCGTGAAATCGCTGTTAGTTTATTTGTCCCCCCCCCTCCCTTCCTTATGCTGTGAAGTAACTATAGTGCGTAGTCTTTGTGACATATCAATTCTTCGTCAACTCCACTTTGTCCTGATTCTCCTCTGTTCATGGGCCCCATCTTCTTCAAAATGACACTGCATCTCAATAATGTTGTAAACTCACAGATTTCAGTTTAAAACTACTCGGTACGTGCACTGACATCATCATTTAGATGTAATTTCACACACAGAACCATAGACTTCGAACCCTAACCCTAACCCTTTTTAACTCGCACCCCAGCCAACCCGATCTTTCACCTGACCCTAACTATGGCCCGAATTTAACATCACTGTAGCTCTAAAACAAATAATCGTAAAAAGATCCTCGACTGTACAAACTCGCTCTCCATCATCACCATCTGATATTGTTATGATTTTGGTGTCATGTTGTTCTCTGTGGTGTCGACCTCTGTCCTTTTCCTAGTCCTAGCCTAAGATTCTGGAGCAGCTGCGCTGTGACACCGCCCTCTGTTTGTTTGTTTGTTTATGTTGACACAAAATCTGTGACATCTCTTTCTCATCCCTTCCAGCAGTCATGGCTGACATGGACGCATTCCTTACACGACAATCGTTATTTTGTGCCCTTTTCCCTCTCTCTCTTCCTCCCTCCCCCAACTCCCCTTGCCTTCTTGTCACTCCCCAACACCTCCCCCCCCCCCTTTTCTTTTTTACAAATCTTTTCTATATTTTCTGTCTGATGGCTAATGGTATAATAGGGATTGTTTTATTGCCAAGCAATTTTGGTTACTATTTCGCCAGACACAAGATGTGTAGAACAAGCTGTCTATTTTTCGAAAAGCCTTTCAGTCTTTATAAAGTACAATTATCTCCTCTCAAATCTTCATGAGTCTAACAATAATATTTACTGTCTATAGTGCAGTATCAATTGTAACCCAGATCGAATCAGGAAATGTGTGTTAAATGGTCTTTTTCAATGACAACATGTAGAGCTGAAATCGTGTTTCGAAATCCATAGCCCAGGCCACAGACACTAAGTTATCTAAGATACTTTAAAGTACAAAATATCTGCAGCGACCTAAAAAAAAAAAAAAAAGTTGTACATTATGACCCCAAGTTCAAAGAATTTATTTAATGCCTCAGCCCCTAACTATTGATACGAAAATTCTAGCGTCAGTTTCAAATAAGAAAATCTAAGAAAGGTTCAAATCCAACTTCTTCAAATACAGATGGCAATGTTTCAAATGCAACTGAAGACTATAACTCAAATGTTTCTTAAACTACATATTTAACATAAAATTAAAATTTTAGTGAACTGACTGGTCAAAGATTAACGCATCCTGCTTTACATCGGAATAGGGATTATCTTTAACCAGCCTTGTTACTTTAGTTTGCCAGAGCAAGACGCGTTGAACAATACAGTAAAGGTGAAAAAAAAAAAAAAAATGCTTGCAACCTTGGCTTTTAACGTACACCTTGGAAAATGTTTTAAAAAAAAATTGACAGTGGAAGTAACAGATTATTGATTTTTTTTTTTTTTTTGGTTTGTCCATAAATAACAAGATAAAGCAGATTTTTTTTCTCTCTTTCTTCTTTACGCTGCATGTTCAACCCCATTTGTATCTGGCAAAGGGAAGTTACAGCGTTGATGAAAAAATAATCTCCATTCCTTTCCGATCACTACCCTGTTTAATGTATTCATACTAAATTACCTTAAAGCATAAGCTATCGCTCCTTACTTTAAGAATATGTACATAATGTCGTTGTGGGATTTCTGTCATTCATGCAATTTCTATTGACATTTTTGGCATGAGGGAATGGCTAAACATTTTAATTACTATTTATAATGATATTAATATTATAATGTAATATAATATAGATATAATATTAATAATAATATCTGTTGTTAATGACGATAATAAGCATTGCTCATAGTACAGCATAGTGGGTTGATCTCTTGGTCCAACAGGCGTCTGGCTTTCGGGTCAGTGTGAGACAAGTAAAGTGGAGTTTGTCATCTGTCTTGTTTTTTTTTTTTTATAACAGTAAAAGCATACAGAGGAGACTGGGCCATCTGGTTTCCCAGATGCAATATAAACACCTATCGTAAAAGAAAAATCGATAGTGCACCGTACGAGCATCTCACGTCGATCTTTAGTAGTTTTGCTGTGCAGCCAAGCGCACACTCACTATTTTGGGCAAATATTACTGCTTTACGATGGTAAATTGCAATGTTTGCTCAGGCTTCAATAGTACCCTGTCCTCTATCACAGAAAAACGTATATGGCAACGTCCACACTTTTGAGATAATCGGACGTAAGAGTAATATATGGGCTGAAGTGATTGCGTTCTTGGTTAGTAGGGTGATATATTGGATGGCCGGTTGGTTGATAGTTAATTTGTTGCTTGCTTGGTTGGTTGGTTGGTTGGTGGGTGGTTGGTTGGATGGTTAGTGGATGATTGGTTGGTTGGTTGGTAGGATGGTTGGTTGGTTGGTCGGTTGTTTTGGTTGGTTGGTTAGCTGGTTGGTTGGTTGGTTGGTTGGTTGGTTGGTTGGTTGGTTGGTTGGTTGGTTAGTTGGTTGGTTGGTTATGTGGCTGGTTTGTGGTTGTTGGCCTCTTTACTTTTTTTTAAATTAATATTTAAAGGGGTCGCATGAGAACGGCATAATGCAAGACAGTATGTTAGCGTTCAGGAGTACAAATGTACATTAAGATGTTGCTCGTCCGTTCGTCCATCCATCATCCATCCATCCATCCATCCATCCATCCATCCATCCATCATCCATCTCTCCATCCATCCATAAATCCATCTATCCACCCATCCATCCATCCATCCATCCATCCATCCATCCATCCATCCATCCATCTTTTCTGTTTTCTATTTTTTTTTTTAACCCTCAATCTGAGCCAGTTGCTGAATACGGTATTTTATCGTAGGAGAGAAGACTCGATATTCTGGATACTTTGTAATTCAGTTGCGGGTTAGGAAAATAGAGTTAAGGAAGGGGGAAGAGAGGAGCGATGTGTGACGTCATAATGTCGTGTGTGTTTATCCCCGGCCATGCTCATGTGTTGAGAACGGACAATGTTATCTGATCTGTTTCTTTCTCTATGTTTTGACTCGGGAGTGAGCCTACGTGATGTGTGGCCCTGGAGAAATTGTACACCTTGGGATTCCGTCGAACATATTTGCTCTGTACTTTTTGGTTTATGTGTGAAGCAACATTGAACTATTGATCTGATGGATTTGTTATGAAACCGGCATTGATCGCATGAACTATCTGATCAGTTGGACATTGTGATATGTGGCGTGATAGAGGTATATCTGGCTTCACGGTGTCTGTGCCTGGATTGTAGAATACACTACATTGTGAACAATGAATACGATATGAAACTTTCTTGTGCAATTTATTACTGCAATAACAACAATAAACAGGCTAATAATTTAAAAAAAAAAAAAAAAGGATAGACTGACTTAACAGTGCCATTTATCTTAACGTGGGCGTTCATGTAACCGTGATAAGGACGCCTAGATCTTAACTGAGAAGTATGACACCCGATATTTGGCATTGTTGGTTACAAATCGATTTCTACTACATGTACCCAGTGGTCAAGCCTGCATCCAGGGCCATGCGGATTCAGAGCGAGTACGTGCTTCCGAATCTGTTCTCAGAATTAGAATAAATCTTTTTGCTTTCCAGTATCTCAATCGTTCTTTTGATGTTATACGAGTCCCATATTCCTCTCTTACTAAGCCGACGGTTGCGAAAAAGGATAAAGAAAATAAAGAGGGGCGGGGGGGGGGGGGGTGCGGGCAGAGGACAGGTCATCATTGT
>JBCAUA010013181.1:0-13047 GCA_038406235.1 Peronia verruculata | reverse complement strand
TGACGTAGAATCTGCTTATCTTTAGCCGTTTGACATAAGTCGTTTGATTGTGTGTGTGTGGGTGTGTGTGAGAGTGTGTGTGTGTGTGTGTGTGTGTGTGTGTGTGTGTGTGTGTGTGTGTGTCCAGTTCAAAATTGTGTTACATGATAGTAACTTTTTGCATTACATTCTCAACTGCATCGGTCATATAGCAGAGTGGATGCTGTCACACTTACTATCGATGGACCTGTTGCGAGAGAGATATAGACCATCTCTTGAAACAGGAGATTTCGGAAGTGCAAACCATAGCATTGACTGCATACAATTTCTGTTCCTAAGCTGTTTTCCGCCGTTGTCAGAAAACAAAGCACATTTTTTTTTACCCCTTCTTTACTAACTTGCTTACCTACTGTAAAGACAAGACATGTTTCACTTCAAAGATTACGCAATACTTGTCCATTCCACATTGCTGTCGGTAACATTTTAAGTTACGGGCATTCAAGTTTCTTTTATGGTTGATATGATTCCACGCTGAAAAGATGTAACAGTACCTTTTCTAGATCGAAAACTGTTGCTGCAAGACTTAATTTATCTTCTTTCAGACACTTAAAAATATACCATGTTTCTATTTCCTGCCGTCCTCCTTCAGAGCGATACGTACCTTGTAATGTTCATCTGTTTCTTTGATATCCCTGCACGGAAATACTAGTGCTGTAAGTAAAAAAAAAAAAAATGCAACTTTCCAGGAGAAAGGAAAAACTTAATAACTTTGTTTTTGTTGTTGTTGGTTTTTCTTTTTTTTTTCCGAATTGTAAACACTACATCATGATAATTTTATCTGAACAAATTTATGTTTTGTTTTTTTTTTAAAATAAAATTTTATTTATAACATAAATGTAAGACATACGGCAATGTATCAATGAAATCTTGGAAATAATAAAACCGTTTATTGAGTTACGGCATCAGTATCAGTATCTATCGTGAATCTTGTTCATTTATTATTAAGGTACGTCGACTTGCAACAATAGTATACAGAAGAAAAATGACGGAAGTCTCTGTCTTGTGTCACTGTAAGTCCAGTTACAATGTCAAGATCGAAGCATGTCATGTTATTTCTGCAATACACATACCGTAAGTCGACATATAGCAGTTGTATTTCAGAACAGATTGCGAGAGTAGAAAATACACTTAGGGCAACTGGAGTTCCAACAGTAAAATTTCAAGATATTTATACGATATTCATTTACATCAAGTATGTTTTTTTTTTTTAAAATAATAATATCTCGTAAAAGAATAATAAAAAAAAACTGAATACAAGATTTTGTTACGTGATACACCAGCCCCATCCATACTCAGGGTTCAAATATCTCAAAATCGCAAGAATCAGACTTACGGCAGTAGTACTTCCATTCGGCGATACCGTCTTTCTAGTTAAGATATCCAGCAGCACACATAATTACCAGGTCCTTCATCCATCCTTCTTTGAGAAGATAATATAGAATTCGTAGTTGAAAACATTTCTGTAAGTGTTCTCATCGATTGGCTTTTTCTCTCTTTCTTGTCCCCGTTCTTCTGAATACATGTCAAACATTTCCATCAAGCTGAGGGGGCTCTCCAAGCACTCGGCTTTTGAATCCTTACGTGAATAATGTATTTCTATCCGCAAAAACCATTGATTTATGTCTTATCTGCTTTTTTTTTTTTTTTTTGTTATCTGTGTTGCCTCTGTATTTCTGTGATCCTCCCTTGTCGGCATTACTGATCCCCAAACAAGTTATGTTGCTTAGAGAAGTGGAAATAACCGAATGCCTTCTTTCGACAAGATCTCGGAACATTGTCCTGCATGTTTGGTTACAACTGTCTTCAAGTTTCAGACTATATTCATATGCAATTCTTTAACTAGAACCAGATCCAATCTTTGCTGTTTTTCTGGGGTTTTTTTTTTTTTTTTGTTGTTGTTGTTTTTTTTTTTTTTTTCTATATCTTCAATAGTTCATATTCGACTAAGCAAAAACCTGGAAATCCCAGCCGGAATGTCTGTACCTCCACTAAAAATTTTTTTAAAAATTACTGATGTTTGTTACAGCTCCACCACGAGATCTGAGAACAATTGTCACCGATCCTGTGCATTTTTATGTTTTTCTCTGTCAATCGCATTGAACAGTTTACTACTTACTGAAATAAGACGTGGCTTTCCAGCCGTTCTCTTTGTCGGAACAAATCTATTGTGTATTGCTTGCTGAGGCAGCCTGAGGTCCAGAATCTACGGACCATTTTTTTCCCCTGTCGCCCTCTGTTATCTTTGATTTGCATTTATCAGGGCAAACATCCCCCTAGCTGGACTTAAATTTCTGTCTTGATGTACCTCTCATGTCCTTCTTACATATGATTTGTCAGTGTTTTGCAAAACGCGTTCTATGCGTAATTTTCCATTTATCAGTTTCTTACTCCTGTTATTGCCAGTCTTACTTGCTGGACCTTTGACTGTAAAATTCTGTGGGATTGTTGAACGATTAGAAAAATAATTTGTCGAGACGTTCATTCCATTGTCAGTAACATATGATTCGTTTAGATGTGTTTAGGTTCCGCACATATCGGATCTTCTGTCTTTGTATGTATGACAACTAGTGGAAGGGAGACTATTATTAGTAAGTTGTTGTTGTTTTTTTTTAATCTGAGTCTGTACTTGACAGCTGTGTTCTACATTTTCCCTTTCTCTCTTGGATGGATGGGATACAATCTCCAATCTGCTGAACCGTTTAGGTCCTTTAGGCTGTGATCAGACTCTGCTTCATATTTTGACATGCTCTCAACACTTGACAGTGGTACCTAATAGTCAGAGACATCATTTATTTATTTATTTATTTATTCATTCATTTTTTTTTTTTTTTGTATGTTGTAGGGGTGACTTATGAAGTTTATAAAGTTATAACAAAATAATCTATCAGTCAGAAAGATATAACTGATCTAAACTGTGTACTATGTTGTTTCTAGAGAACTATTAGAAAATGACTTACTTGTTAGAGTCCAAACTGAAGCATGTCATTATTACTTTTGTAATACACAAACGGTCAGTGAATTTACAGCAACAGTGTATCAAATAGATTGCGAGCATATTCTGTGAGTCCCATATTTTTTACTTCTCTGTAGGGTTTATCTATATTTAGTTTTGTTTGTTTGTTTTTTTTTTCAATATAACACTTAAAGCAAGACTCAACCGAGTGGAGAATTTTGTCACAGAAGGCACCACCCCCCCCCCCCCAGCACACACACACACACACACACACACACACTCAATAAGAGTTCAAGTATCTCAAGTGCAAAAAAAAAAAAAAAAAGAAAGAACAAAAAATAAATAAATTTTTAAAAAATTAGTATTTCCAGGCTGTGACATATTTTTTTTTTTTTTTCTATCTGCAAGTTCTCGCGCTTTTGCCAAAACTCATGAAATACAACGTCTTGAGATTTTAGAGATCTGCATTTTCTTTTGGTTTTGTCCTTACAATTTCATTAGGCTTTGAAGTTTATTACTTTACATTTCCCACGTGAACAAAACAAACAAGCAAACAAAACGAAGTAAAAAAGGCCAATAGCGATAAAATGATAGTATGCTAATAAAAGCAAATATTAATGGTGATTGATTGCGACCCAGCCATTAAGACCACAGACAGAAAACTGGATTTGCCTTTGATGATATTTGTAGCAGGATGTGTGGGTTACGTTTTGCAGTTTTTGGCTATGATATAGCGAAACTGTGCAATGCTCTCCATGAAATATTTGCAAGAAATGGGACTGTAACTTTTTCCATATAAAGCGCAAACATAACCCATATGTTATCGTCTAATGATTTGTCTTTAGGATGAATACAGGACAATATAGAAGTTACATCTAAAATTAACTTTTTGGCTAAAAGTTTGAGGAATTAGTATTTATTCTAACCTTTGGTTAAGCAGTAGAATAACATATAAGTCTTAACCCTTATGGGTTTTCACACGAATGCTACGAAGACTAGGTCCCATGACCAAGCAGAGATAAGATATGGTTTGTCTGTAAGAAGCTGTCTTCAGTCACACCCCTACTGCGGGGGATTCCAGCACACAGAAGTCGCTGCATAAAGGCACTCTCATCATCAAGTCTTATACATCAATCTTTTTATTCATTTAGTTATCATGGTATCATAATGTATTGTTATGTAATATGTATTTAAGATGAGCAGTCAGGCAACAGTGGGACAGAAATCAAATACGTTTGCAAAAAATAGCTTGAGCCGTAAAGAAAGAGAGAGAGAGAGAGAGAGAGAGATAGAGAGAGAGAGAGAGAGAGAGAGAAACAGAAAAGAAAACACTAGATATTTGTCCAGCATTGTAGTAGACAGATTGGTTGATAATACGCTTATACAAAACTAGAAGAGGACCCACGGGCTTTGTGGGAGATTATTCAAATATAGAATTACGCCTCAGAGTGTATGGCAAAGCGTGTGCAACTCAATGTTGATATTTTGGTGGATTAAACTGAATGTTACTCAAAGAAAACTTGACTTGAGCGCTTCTTACTATCTAACGCACAATTGGGATCAAGCAGCCTCGCGAGTTTTTTTTTATACAATTATTATCACATTTGTAGACCAATGTCAAAGATAGTAAGTTATTTTTCGTCTTTATGTAATTAGAAACACAGATTCATAATAATGCAACAGTGTTGTGTGCCAAATTTCAGATGAATCTATTCATTCTTTTGGGAGTCTATAAGCCTGTAGTGGGTAATCTTGCAATTCTATAATACAGCTATGACAGAATCAGATCAGACCAGATAAGAAAAGATAAGACAAACATAGTTCTCTGTAAGAACTTCCCTTCATAGTTTATGAGACACAATTATGTAAACGTAAGATTTACTCACATTTACATGCAGACAAAAATATCAGAAATACCGTCAGAGAAATTCTGACTCCCGAGGAAACAATGTCTGAGCCCGCTAAGTGTATCGCTGATGGCAAAAAAAAATGAATTTGTGCAACGAACGCCCACTGCTTTTGGACTCTTTACCAATAATGGCTGTACAGAGCTCTCCTTAATCATGTTAAGCTTTGATATGCAGGTTTCCTGGCACACGGCGTCGACACACCCAGGATTTCCTGCAACAGGTTTTTCTATTTTACTACATATATTTGCACCTTCGTGTTGGCCCACGAAATAGTAAAACAAATAAGGACAAATTATTTCTTAAGACATATAGTTACCAGGTCTGCCGAACTTAAGCTCAATACTGCTCATTTACTAAACATAAATTTGCACTTTGGTGTACGTGACGTAAATAGCAATAACGGATACAATGCACTTAAAACTATAGGGTACACGATGTAACTATATGCTATATTTTGGGAATGGAAAACTTGAAATAGAGAAGGCATCAAGAACTAAACCAGTTTTTATTTATCTTTCTTGTTTTCTTTTAAGTAAAAAAAAGTAAAATCAGAGGCATATCATAAGCTACATTATTGTACTCTACAGGAAGATGATAATGGCAACCGAAGGGGGCTGTTTCGGCTGGTGATCAGGTCGATCGTGTCTTGTAGGAGATCCGCCTTACCTTCGACAGGAACTTGGGGATTTATATTTATAGATACACGCACGCACGCACGCACACGCACACACACACACACACATACAGACACACACACACATTAATATGTCAAATAAAATATTGCTTTTGATAATGATAACAACAATAATAATAATAGATAGAAAGAATATACAAAAAAAAAAAAGCAAAGAAACTAGCCTAAAAAAAAAAAAGAATGTTCTTAAAAATGGCCTTGACTCCACTGGAGTGTGGAGGGAGGAGAATGGTATTCCTTCCCACCGCCGTTTACCCCATTTGCAGGTAGAAACACATTCATAATGGCTAGTTCTAAGTGTCCAACGATCAGAAAAAGGAAAATCCCTAGCGACACATTCTGATGGCCACAGTTCACTATAGCTGCCCGAGAAATGCGAGTATATGATACTAAGTACGTTCATTTATAGATGGTTATGGTTTTTATAAGCTTTTCAACCTCCTGCAGTGGTGGTTATCTCAGCTGTCCACAACCGTGGTCAAAAAATAACATAACACTTTTGTGTTATGTGCACATCAGTAAGAATTGCACCATGACATATTTCTTGCTCCATGGTATATAGTGCATATTATGTAAAGTTCACATTGGTTTCTGATAAATACATCTAAAATTTTCATACCTCCTGTGCACCTGTGACACGTGCAAATAGAACGTCGATTCAAGTGCAAAACGTTGATTCATGAATCTTCAAAACAAGGAACAAACTGGTTTACACTAAAATGCTATTCAGGACAGATGGAGGCTTTAGAAATTTAGTATTGGTTGTCTCGCATCATTCAGTTACATCAATTTGCATCTATTCAAAACACACTTTTATTGGTCTGTCAGTGAAAAATCCCATTATCTCGGCGATGTATTGTTAGATATGCATCATGTTTTAATGCCCACATCTCTAGTATGTGCCAATTTTAAATCTTGAGATATTCCAACATATCTTTCAGTTTCTATCCAGATGCTCTCCGTGGTGGTTTCCATTTTACGAAGATCATTTATGAAGAGCAAATGGAGTTTGGTACAGTAAATAAAATGATCATTGCGGACAACATTTTGTGTCTCCTGGAAAATACGTTGCCCGATCAAGTGCCTTTTTTTTTTTTTTATAGTGCTGATCGAGGTAGCCTTTTGTCTGAACCACAGAATATAACAATCTGCAGGTAAGAGTTATGCTGCCTTGGGATCGTATGAGCCTGGTGATGATGACACAGTGACATCCAGTCAGGGCAGGTTTCTTGATGTAATTAATTGATTCAGTACATGATAAATCCATCGTTCAAATATTCTTCCATGTCACGGTTGTGTACTTCGTTTTTATAATTCTGCTCTGTGATATAACTATGGTTGGCGTCCGAGTCTCTGGTTATAGGAACGCTCTTGCATTTAGACAGTTTGATTTGGTGAGTAAGTACCACAATGGCTGTGAGCACGACTAGAGCAGAGCAGATACAGATTAAGATGATCACCAGCAGCCTCCAGGAAATATTATAGCCAGGCTCTGTGTCACCCAGAGCGTCCTCGCTGAACTCTTCAAAAGGGGTCATGACCTTTTTCGTCTCTGAATAAGGACTGGTGCCGGCAGGATTGCTACTGGCCACACGAACTGAATACTCTTTCCGAGCCTGGAGATCGCGAATGGTCCAGGAAGAAACTGAGGCGTTCGTAATTTCGTGATATTCTTGAAATGTTGGATTTTGACTGTTGTTCTCGGGCAGCCAAATGTGTACCACGTAACCTGTTACTGGTGGTAACAATGTACTTGGAGAGGCAGGTTGTGTCCAGTTTAAATGGATTGTCTTGGAGTCTCTAGCCCTTATGTAGTCTATCTCAGGAACAAACTCGGGAGGGATTTCTTTGATCTGGAAATTGACCAGAGTTGCATTGCTTGTTTTATCTGTCAGTATGTTGGAGGCGGATAATTTGGCTGTATACTGCCCTAAGGGCAGCTTTGAGAAAGTGGCCGAGGCCTGGTCCATTACGCTGACAATAGCCTCTGAAATCACTTGAAGGCTTGAATCCAATATCTCAACTTTGACTGCTACATCTTCAGGTCGGCCGTTGAGAGGGTCAGGATGTGACCAAGTCACGGTGGCTGCTTTGTATGTGACGTTGACACTGATGTGAGCGACTGGTGCAGGTGCCGACGCGAGTGTCACTGCACTGCCGGTGGATGAAAAAGGTCCAGTCCCCAATATGTTGGCTACAGCTGCTCGTATTTCATATTCTTTGTTTGGTATTAAGGCTTTCGTCTCCGCTTGAATGGTGTACACAAATTTACCGTTATCGTAGGCTACTGAAATTTGAATGTTCTCAGATGAGTCTGTGCTCTGATGTCCATCTACTTGTCGTTTTTTACGACTCATAGGTGTAGGTTCTTCGCACGAGGCAATAGATCCGTTGTCATTTTGTGCGTGATGACCAACTGATTCGTATTCAGTTCTGTCGGGAGACAAGAACAAGGTCTCATTCTCCCATACATCAGCAGAAGTTGCTTTATATTCTAGTAAGACTTTGCTAAGTGATAAATGCGGGACCGGGGCGGAGTAATCCAAAGTTACTAGCATATTGCTGGCAGTGGGCGTTATCTCTGACATTACGACGCTGGATGGAGCGAAAAATGTCACTGGCAAGGAACCATAAATACTGTCAGCTTGGCAAGTATATGCTGATTTCTTTTGGTCTTTATCAATGAACAGAGTTTTGTCAACAATTCTGTGACCTGGAGTAGAGTTTGTAATCTGTATACCGTCAGAAAGGTACGTTATAGTGGGTTCAGGTTGGCCAGTTGTTGTGCAGGTTATAGAGTATTCTGTGTCATACTCACGTCCAACAATTTCCCTGATCACAGCCCTGCCCCACACTATGAGTGTTGCCTTCTGTATTCTGCATCCAATCTCATTACAGGCCTTGCAAATCCACTCTCCTGCGTCACGATCCATGTCAACATTGTTTATAAACAGATATGATGTGGTTGAGTCCCATCTTTTATCCTCTTGAACTCTAACATTGTCTTGTTGATAACCTGCTGAAAGCTCACGTTTCAAGGGCGTCACCCACGATATGCTAGGTGGTGGTGACCCTTGAGCCTCACATGACATTGTCACAGGGAAGTTAAAGTAAATGTTAGTCTCTGGCATCGTGATGATAATGGCAGAGGGAATGTAACTGACCCTGAAGTAAGCAGGACTGGAATCAACAGTTCCATCAGAATTTGTCAGTGAACAGATATACCATGACGTGTCTGACTTTTCCACACAAGTGAAAACTAAATCACCGTCACTTGTAATGTATAGTCTCGATTCAGATGGGATAAGTGGGTTCTCAGTATCTATTACTGTTTCACCAATTACCTCCACGGCTTCGTCAACGTTGCTTCGTTTGGACCACGTCACATTAAAAGGCATAGGACTATCACCACGGCAGGTCAAGGTCACGTTGTGAGTCCCCGCGACTGTAGTTACATTTCCTGGCTGCTCTTTGAAAAATGGAAGCGAAGAATGAACAACTACCGCGGAAGCAGATCTTTGACCAGCTTGATTAGTAGCCAGACATGTATACACACCGAATTCACTCTCTTGAATATTCTGTATAACTAGAGATCCATTCACAAAGGTGCTCATTCTGGAGTTGGACATTAGTGTAGCACTTTTGAAGAGCCATCTCTGTGAGGGCACTGGTATCCCGGCACTAAGGCAGTCAAATTTTACTGTCGATCCGACCATAGCACTTGCATTGGTTGGTTTTATCAGGAAGGTCGGAAATGTTATAACGCGTAGAATGGCAGGTTCAAAGGAAGAGCCTTCATCATTGGTAGCCATACAAATATAGAGTCCGGCATCTTTCTCTTGGACATCCATGATCTGCAAGGATGTGACGTTCTCAAATGAATAACGTGGATCTTGTGCAATGTCCACTACAGTCATATTGTCAGTTGGGAGTTCCTCTTGTGACAACGATTGCTTGAGGTATAAAATGTCCGTGGACTGAATGGAAGGGTCAATCATGTATTTGTAGTACCAGACCACAGTAGCTGCAGGAAAAGCATTTACCTGACAGTGGAGCTGAATTTTGTCTCCTTCAATAACACCTTGGCTCATAGGGATGACCGAAAAATGCGGAGGCCCAAATATTGTTACAATCACTGAGGTTTCGATACTTCCTTGTGCGTTCGTTGCCACGCATGTAAAAATGCCTCTGTGCGTATTTCCCGCTTTTGCCACGTGTAAATTGCCATCTGAATCGACATACTCGTTGTTGTCTACAACAGAGCTAGTATCCCCATCACCTTTAGTTTCATTCACAGTTCGACCTCCAGGTAATTTCCAGGTAATAGTTGGCTCCGGGTTTCCACTGGCTTTACAAGGAAGAGTAAATTCCGATCCATCTGGCATTGTTGAGCTTTGCGGAGTTAATACGAACTGAGGTTTAAAGAGGATATTGACAAAGGCTTGAGCTTCTACCGAATCTTCAGGATTAGAAAGCTTACACGTGTACACTCCCAGGTCAGCAGGAGTCACGTTGGTAAGTAAGAGTCCACCAGATTCATCAACCGCAGAGCGTTCACTGATATCATCGCTGTTTGGAGAGCTCTCTCCGCCAGATACCATTTGATCATCTGTAGATTTGTATACTGGCACCGTACTAAACTGCAGTGTAGCACCGGATGGATGAATCCATGTCACCTGAGGATCAGGGTTCCCACTACCACTGCAGTTGAGAGACAGATCTTCGCTTTCTCCGACAGTTGTGTCAACTGGCTGTTGAAGGAAGGTTGGAGCCCTGGGCAGCCCCCCTACAAATAGGGAAGCATTTGCTGAAACTGAGCCGTATTGGTTAGACCATTCACAGATGTAGATGCCAGTGTCCATCGCCTGAAGATCTTGTAAATACAGAGAACCAGTGACGTTATCTATGCCTATAGTGGGATCAGCTGTTGACAGGTTGGCTGGTGTTTCTGTCTCCCCAAACCCTTGAAAACCCCAGAGGATCTCAGACTGTGGAGAGCTGATGACTAGGCAGTGTAGTGCGAAATTGTAGCTGGAAAGAAAATAAACGGCAACTTATTAAATTTAAACAGATTTTTTTTTTCATCGGAATAACGGAATAACATTCCCGAGTAAGAAGAATAATTTTATTTCATTCATTCTAAGTCGTCTTCTGAATAAATGCAAATATTATTTTTTTTCTCTATTGACTTTCCTCATTTATATTCTTTTCTTATTTTTCAATGAAAACAAAAACTTCAGTATCCCAAAATTAATTTATTCATGGAAATTAAAGCTGGGATGAACTTTTGTGATACAACCCATCAACCGTTCTATGACTACAGTTGGCGCCAGACAGCTAAAGTGGAACATAAAGACTTACTTAAAAAGCGTTTAATTAGTCTACAACACAAGCATGCACATTAAATATTGTTTACTGGAGGTACAACTTTCAGAAAACATGTGGTCCCAAGGCACAGACAACACCTATTTATATCAAGAAACGAAATGCTTAAAACCGCCCTTAAGACCTTTGTTTCCCTTA
Organism: Peronia verruculata; assembly: GCA_038406235.1. NCBI lineage: Eukaryota > Metazoa > Mollusca > Gastropoda > Systellommatophora > Onchidiidae > Peronia > Peronia verruculata. Next base: position 1,928 of record JBCAUA010013181.1, on the reverse strand, counting down.
AAATGTTTCTATTGTAGTCTCCACCAATCTAGGGTATCGAACTATCGCAGTCAGAAATTCAGCGTTGTGTGTTGTGTTGGGGTTTAAGGACACGTCAGCACGATTACGGCTATGTTGTGTCAAACACAGCAAGATACGTCTACAGGTCAAGAAGAACAGAGGAAGGAAAGTGGGACAGAAGACAGCAGCAAGGAGAGAGAGTGAGAAACGATGTCTCCCCTGGAATGTCGAGGATGGGACTCCATGGGAGACACCCCACCGATTGCGGGCTAACACCGTCTGCAGGTGGGAGCAGAGAACCTACTTATAAACCCTGGGCCCCCTCGTGGGACAGAAATTCAACAAAGTTATGTGAATTTAACTGTGTTGGTAATTTTTTTTTTTTTTTTTAATTGCTAATCTTTGGCTATGTATCTTATGTTTCAAATATTTGTTGTGGAGCTGTTTTGGGTGCTAGTATGGTTTAAACTAATGTTTTCTATTAAACATGAATTGTGTTTGAGTCACCTGTACATGTAACATATTGCATCCATAGCATTGGTCAATGAACATCAATTATTTGTTTGTGTGTTCTGTGTTGGTGATGGACCAGCGTAGCTTATAAAAAGCATGCAAATATTTGTCGCCTACATCGATTATGCTGATGAAATGTTAACATGACGGGTTTTGGGTGATTTATAAAGTTTTAGAAGCGAAGTATAGCCTATTTAAATCCATAGAATATGTCGGTTTGCGATACATATGCGGTTGAATAATTGATTCAGAAATAAGCGATATGAGTATGCAACACATTTGACCGACACTAGGAGAGCCGATTTTATTTTAAGTAGTTGCCGTCGAGTTGCTCTGAATTTGGCTACGTTCTACAGTGCATGTCTAACACACACGTACGCCACCAGCTCTTTGCTGGGCCGGTGGACTCGGGATCTAAAGTTCTGGGTTCAAATCCTGACTGTTCCCGGCATTTTGCTCTTAGGAGAGAAAATTTACACAGATTTCCTGATGCGACCAGGTTACCCGACTATAGACAGAGAGTGACCTTGTTAGATTTATAAGGATTTGAGTGCTTAACAGGCAGTTGCTTTGTATGATTCCTAGAAAACTGAGAGCATTTATGTATCTTCTTTGGATCCGTCGGGGTAATAATGGATATTATTGTAATGCACCTAGAGCCTATATTGTTCGGGGTTCAGGGCTTTATAAATGCTCTCTATTATTATTGTTTTAAAATGACATGTAGATAAAGGTTACATAGCTTCATGCATCATTCTGATCATTGGTGGTAATCTCAATATTAGAATCATCAAGGCCTTCAGCATCACACGATAATATTTGCCGGCATTACATTCTGCCCATGCCATCATCATCATCATCGTTATTATCTTGGACTTTTACGCAAATGCCTTGAATATTAAGATATGGATCACTCAACAAATACAACAAGCAAACCCTAAATCTGGAGAATCAGCAGGTTGAAAAATAAACTAAATTGGTGGATCGCCAAATTATCGGACACCCTTTGCTCTTCATAGAGGCGATAGAGGAAAACATTTAGAAGGTTCTTACACCTAAGACTCACGGTTGTACAGAGGGATATTTTATAACAGAACTATGAAATTTGTTGAGATGTTGGCTCCCGTTCCCATCGCTTTTATTCATTATTCACTCCACACGTTCTATGCTCGGCCTGGCATCCGCACTCATTTTTAGCAATGTGACAAAATGAAACCAGTCATGCTTTCATAATTGTTATCGTCTTCATTATTTCAAATAAATGTCTTAAAATTTAACTGCCAACCGGTGCCTAACTTAAATATATTAAAAGAAAAACAATAATCTGGGGAACTGGAACTAGCCAGGTGATTTGGCGTCCTACAGGACATTATGCTTCATTATGACTGTCATCACTATCGTCATTAATGTTTTAG
>JBCAUA010013170.1:0-13047 GCA_038406235.1 Peronia verruculata | reverse complement strand
AAGGGGGGGTATGGAGCGGGTGCTATTTCGTTTTGTTATTGTTTTGGTTTGTGTTGCTTTTATTAAAAATAAAGGTTATTACTGCCATTCCACACCAAGACAGGGGGTGGGGAACAGGATTTGTCCTGATGTTAGTGTTACTGTTGTTTTCCTCCAAGATAAAATAAAGCCAAATTTTCAGCAAAGATCCTAGATGATGTTAGTGCAGGAAGACCACATGAGACTGGGAAACTTGTGGCTCTTGTTGTTGTTGTTGTTGCTTCTGGTCTAAAAGCTATAGATCTTTGTGATAGGTTAAATGAGAGAAAGTGTTGTTAGCGTTGTTTTTGACATAAAAAGTTTCAGTTTGATTACAAATAAAACGCTACGGATGTCAGTGCTGGAGATTGTAATTTTTTGTTTTGTTTTGTTTACTTGTTTTAGCCACTTTTATTGTCGATTGATACTGTGGGATTTTTGGTACCCGAAATACTTTCTTTTTTTCTATGATGCTATTATTTGCTCGAAGAGAATATTGAATGTGCCAAAAAATCCACAGTCCTAATTTTATGCTTGCAGATGATTGGCTACCATATTTACAAGGTATTTCATATTATGTGGACTAAGGCTGCCTTGCTATACACTCTTACTTTCTGAGCTTGTCGAAGATCTTTACAGAAATTGCTATAAATTCTCTCTTCTCTTTTTATAAGATGGGCCATCTTAGGAAAAGATTTGAGTTTTACTCACTTAAACAGCATATTCACATGGGCACTATTCTTAATAAACAAATCCTGATCTACATTTGAGACTCCACCTTGTAACCCCGGGAAGATTTAGTATCTTAGTTTGGTAATTCTTGCGACAGAGTGGTCAGCGAGTAGATGAACAGACGGACCGACGGTCAGATAAATGGAAGGATGGATGGATGGATGGTTGGATAGATGATGGATGGATGGATGGATGGATAGACAATGGATGGATGGATAGATGATGGATGGATGAATGAATGGATGAGTGGATAGATGGATGAATGGATGAGTGGATAGATGGATGGACGAATAATCGAATATACTGAATACAAGACCAAGTTTGACCTGCGGGTTGCTAAGCTGTGAAGCCTTGTGGTAAATTAAAGACCTGATCAACCACGAACTAAAACCGAGTCTTGTCTCTCCGTATGTGGAATAATATAAGGGTTTGTAATGGTGAGTCGGGAGAGGAACGGAGCAATAGACAAGGATAGCAACTTGAGCAGATGAGGAGATGGCCTGTAATTAAACGCCCTGGTATCTGCTGAGCATTACTTCCACACGAGGGATGACCCATGGATCCGCCCATGGATGAAGATCGTCGCTATTATTTTTTGCCCATTAGTCTGTTGTTAAATTATAGAGCAGCGCTTAGAATGTGCTTTGCCGTCTTCTAACGAGCTCGCTGCTGTGAAAAAGGCGTTGCAGTCTGTTTGAATCATTGGTATTTTTCTTGATGTTGCTAAAGCAATTTCTTTTACAAGGCGTTTCCCTTGAGCAATGTCCATTGTTTTTTTGTCTTTACTGAGTCGCCATATGAACCTTATGGGTCTTGGCTATTTACTGTATACTTATCATGTTTAAAGAAAGTTAGTCGTTGTTCGTAACACATTGAGTTAACTTTCGATTCTTCATCATTCAGTATACCTTTTATTCATTCCATCCTCCATTGGCCATCCATTCATTCATTCATTCAGTCATTCATGTATCACTCATTCATTTATTAGTGGATTTATTCATTCATTCCTTATTTCTTCACTCGTTCGTTTTTTTTCTTCATTGATTTATCCTTCATTATTTCCTATACCATCCACTCACATAGCTATCCAATGAAATCCAGTAGTTTGGAAAGAAATTTAAATGGATGGATTAGTGGACAAACAGCTGTTACTCATAATATGCCTTATTGTCGTATCTGATTATGTCAAGACATCATTAATATCATTATAATTATCATCAACAAAGATATCAGTAACGACAACTAATCAAAGACAGATGAAACTATTCCAATTTTCATCTTGTCTATTTACTACATTATATTATATGAGATTCTTGGAAAACCTGTCATGTGGTAATTTTTTTTTTTTTACATTTTGTGCTAGCATACTCATTACGTATCATTCAATATTTAAATTGGTCAGGCAGTTTTCAAGTATTTTAGGCGCAAATGCTGGAAGTATTTCCTGAGTTTATACATGAATTCTTGTAATGTTGAAAAGTAGTGACCTCTACTTTTGAGAAAATGTGTGTTTTAGCAAGTGTTTTTCTTTTATTTGACAATAGATTAGATCTGTTCACCATCTGATAGTTATTTTCAAAACGCTGCACATGTATGTATCTCATCCACCGATTAAAAAAGATTAACCTGTGGGTTTTTCTGTCCTCCACAGGCTGTCTACAACTACGCCAAGGTAGAATGTAAATGTCACGGAGTTTCGGGGTCCTGCGCCCTAAAGACGTGTTGGCAACAGCTACCTACCTTCAGAGAAGTCGGCGACCGACTGCGGGACCGCTACGACGGTGCCACCGAGGCCAAATTTCATCGCAACGGATACAAACTGGTCCGGAGAAATAAACGATACAATAAGCCCACGAAAGAGGACTTAATTTATTTGGACGAGTCGCCCAACTACTGCATAGCCGATCCGAAGACCGGGTCGCAGGGCACCGTCGGGCGAGTATGTAATCGTCAGTCTCAAGGCATGGACGGCTGTAACTTGATGTGTTGTGGCCGAGGGTATAACACCTTCAAGCAGAAGCTCCTGGAGCGCTGCCACTGCAAGTTCCACTGGTGTTGTTACGTGAAATGCAAGACATGTGAGCGAATAGTGGACGTCAATACGTGTAAATAGGGTCCTGTTTTTCTCTTTTGTTCGGTGTATTGTAGCTGATGGTGTATATATAAATAGAGGTTAATAATGAAGTTCAAGTACAAGAGAAAAGACGGGTATGGCCCTTGTAAGTTTCTCTCTGGCGTAAGAGAAACTAGGAACCCAAATAAAATATTCACGTATAGGAACAAAAATCTAGTATTTTGTTTCTGACATTATAATTGAAACACAGCATAGGAAATATGAGAGGAGGAAATAATTTTATGGCCACGGTATCGTACACTGTCAAAAATGTCTAAGTAGGAAGGAGAGACCTCGAACATTAATTTGTGGCACAGACACGCAGCTGCAGGAAGTGATGACAAAAGGTCAGAAGTACCTGAAAGCAAAAGAGATTCCACGGCTCCCTGATGGGAATAATGTGAGGTGTAAAGTGATGATTCATTTATACCACTGCAGTTTATGCACTGCACGACAAGTAAAAAGTGCACATTTTATGATAATATACGAATGACGACATTAGGAACATCTGCATGATTGGCTGTAGTATTCAGTGGAGACATAGCAATGTGATTTCTTATGCCCATCAAAAAGATTTGACACGACGAAGGAAAGACATACAAAATCACGGAGATATCTGCCTCTGACAAAGGTATCATTGTCTTGAATATTTTCCCTTGGAAATCAATATGTTTCAACAAAATTGGTGAATATAACCGTTCAAAGAAAGCGCAGCCATTAGGCAATGGTCCATCTGAAATTTCAAGACTCCCATCCATCAAAACGCTCTCTTCATCGTTTTGTCTTTGGAAATATGATCACGCTTTTTTAGATGATAAAAAGGCACAGCGAACACAGCATTTAGTAAAAAGCGAATCGACTCTCATATTTCTTGAAATTTTTAGAGTGAAAAGTATACATCTGAATGCACACTTACTTCCCAGAGATGCCTCTATTACTGGAATTTGTAAGATCATTGTATGAAAAGCAAGTACTGTTAGGTGACTGTATTAGATTATCAGTCACTAGCAGTTCTCGTCAACAACAAACATAAGATTCTCTGTGTATCAGCAATTGTTATGCCTGTCCCCAGAAGGAAAATAGACAAGGTAATTCGGCGTTATCTCTGACAAACAAACACCCCTGGATTAGGCCCATCTTCGATGATTTTCTGATCCTTATGGAGAGAGATGCATCTTCGTTTTAAGTCTAAGCCAGGGGGACAACTCAAAACGTATGGTCTTTGAAGTTTGGAAGTGTGCGTTTATACTCAGTGTTAAATCTCAACTGAAAGAACAGATCGCAGAGTTACGTTCAAAACCACTGCGACATCTACAATACTTCAAAGGACATGTGGGGTACAAAGAAAGTTACCCCAAATCTTCTCTTGGGATGCACAAGATTCCCCAAAATTGAGAAGATAGTCTTCTATTATTGGCTGAGTGCTAAATAATGATATCGTTTATTCTAGAAACACCGTGAGTCAAGACAACGATGGGGGCAGGACAGAAGGCAGGACATGGCTACCAAGAACTATATCACTGGTCACACTGAATTTGAACCTTTAGTTCATCAGTTCTTGTATCTAGAACGGGTAGGATGTATTACTTCGACACAGTAGTTTATAATATAAAGAGAGCAGGAATTCTGATACTTACTACGGTACCACGGATAGCCAAAGAATCTGGTATCAAGTGGAAGATTCTGGGTGTATTTTTTCGTGGGCTTCAGAGGCACTTGACATGTGCATTACATCTTCGGTACGTTTATCCACATTAACCTATTGTAATTCTGCATTACATCGATCTGTTTGCGTTCAGATGCCACTACCAAGTATTGTTTCATACTGTTCTCAACCAGTTGTCTGAGCGAGACAATGCTTGTAGATATTATTATAATGTTATAATATCTGACTAGACAAAGGCAAGCGTCAGTGATGACCTGCAGAAGAGTCGCAGTGTCCAGCACATAAGAACATACAGTGCTATGTCTGTTGTGCCAGATGGCTCCGGCTGTTGCTGAATTTGTTCAGGAAGAGATTTCAAAGTATGTGAAGGACATGTCATCACACCGGATTTATCTGACTTCTGTGATGTTAACGTAAAATTGAAGACAGGACTACTAAAACAGACTTGTGTCTGCTTTGAACAGCAGCGAAAACCACATTCACCCATAATGGACATGAAAATACTCTTGCATTGGAAGAGACCTCCCACCTGTTTATAACACGTCTGTGTTTTTGTGGATTGTCTTAATGTAAATGTCATGTCTCTGCTGGCATGAAGAGCCGTTACCTATGTTATCCAAAGAACCATCAGCGACAACAAGTTCCTTGTCTCACCATAATACTTTCACAATGTGATCAGTACCTCCATTAAATATCAGTTAACAGCCAGACTGCAACGCAACACACAGCAAGATTCACTTACATAGACAAAAAGTACATAACCTGTTCAGTTATCCTGAGCTAGTTTACTTAGCGCCCTCTTGTGATATCTCACAAAATAAATCTTGTTCTTGGTATGAATCTGCACGTACAATATTCCAGAGGGCATACGGGATGTCCGGATTTGATAATTCCAGCATCAAGGATCTTTTATAAATGCGGTCGTATATTCACTTCGATCTGACAATTTTCATCGCAGTACATCCCAAAGGGTGCAAAGTCCATATCTGATAGCTCCAGCGCTAAAGATGTTTTAGAAAACTTTGGACATATTCTCTTTAATTGCAGTACTCAAGATGAAATTAGCACGCAAAATATGATTTCATAACTCTTAAAAATTCATTGAACAACATTTAAAAAAAAAAAAAAGTCTGAATAGCGTAAGTTCATAATATCAGGCTCAAAGATAAAGTTACAACATACCAGAGCAATCCTGAAAAGTTACAGCATCGAAAAGTTACAGCATCGGTTTATAACAGGGAGGTTGAGATCGGAGAAGGGGGAATGTAAAATATGTAAGTCATTCACACAATAGTTCACATTCGACTAAGCACAGATTTGGAAATACCCGCCTGACTGTTTGTACCTCCTACTAAACATAAACACCACCAAATCTCACAACACTAGTGTTGAACTCAAAGCTTCGGGAAAAACGCGACGCCGGAAATACGTCCTACTTTTTCTTACGTCATTAAATCATTAACACTACTCACTACTACTATTATTTGGAGGCCATCTAGATTCAATAGACGCACAGTAAAGAGGTTTAGTGACATATTCCCTCCACACCGGAATAGGCTCAAACCAAAAAGTGAATCAAATTTATGAATAGTTTGGAGTGCTTACGCCCCCTGCTAAAAACAGACGCCGGTATTTCCAATCTTTCGCTGGATCGGAACAAGTCTATCGTTATTGCTTTTAGAAGCCCGTGTACTTCTGCCCATGTGCGTAGACGCACTGCTTGTATGGAACCCCCGCCACCGCCCCCCCCCCCCCGATAAAGAAGAGCTTATTCGTTGCTGATGGTCCTTGAATGATAATCTGATATCGTCTCGATCGCTGCTGCTGTTGGAATATTGATGTACATGTACATTTGTCTCGTTTTTTTGTTTTGTTCATAGTCTGAGGCGATAGAAATATGAGAGAAAATCCTGATGATGTGCGTTGGTACTGTACAGTACTGTCAGTGTCATTGCCCTAATGTTGTCGTCCCAACATATTCTGATATTTATCTCTGGTTTAGCCATATTGTTTATTGATGTGGATGGGTTAATGTTGTAAACTTGCCTGTTTAATATTTGATCTGACATGTACAGTATAACATATACAATAGGCATTATATTAATTTCTTTTTGTGTTATTAGAAATATGATTTTTCAAATTGCTTTTCAATGTGAAATGTCTTGAAGCATCTGTTCATTACAGTATAACACTGTACAAACTTAGGTATTATTTACTATTATTCCTACTATATTATTTTTATTATTATTATTATTTGAAGACACTTCTCTGGGATATAGATTTTTGGTTGAAACAGTTGTATATATCTATTCTTTTAAGCTAAAACGTGTGTACCTGCAAAAGGCAATGAAAAGCAGCTGCATCTTTCAATCATATAGTCCTGCAAAATGCATGTGAATAACAATATTGAATAACAAGGCAGACACCTTGCAGTAGTTTGCCCAAGATTTTACAAAAATCTTGTCAGATCGATTTCCAGTTAATATATTCAGAATACAAAGGAAGGCAAGCTACATAAATTGATCCGGGACTGTTTTCACAAGACTGAAATTAAATAAGGCACAATACATACTGAGATGAGTTTAGATTTTTTTAAAAAAAATTTTATTTTACCAGAAAATTAATACTGGACACATTTATCTAAACCACCCGCACTTCTACCGAGGTACGAATTGCTGAATGAAAATTAATCAGAAGGATACTGTGGTGATGCCCAATGAAAAAATATCTATGTGCAGACCTTTGTTACTGTACACATCCAACTCTTTACTCACTTATTGAATAGGTAAGTCATAGGTGAAATTATTAAATGTGAAAGAAAAATATGTACTAGCCTCAATTACAGGGTAAATGTCATATCAGTTACGCTTAATTTAAGTTATCAAAGATACAATGGCCCAAAAGAAATCTGAAAGATAAAGAGTCCTCTTTCAATCAGTCAGTCAATAAATGATTTGCTATACACTAATGATTCATTATCGAAGTACTTGTTTACGGCAAATGCAGTTTGCTTTTTTTTTCTATTTATTTACTCTTTTGTTTTGTTTTGTTTTCTAAAGAAGCCTTGGTTGAATTGTGTCCGGGCTCTTTTTCTTGTGTTTTTTGGATTTTTTTTTTCTTTTTCTTAAATTTTAATAATTTTATTATTATTTTAATGAGACAAGGATCGGAAATTAGAGGTATCATGTATGAAACAGCCACTTTGATTCTATTTAGTTCGACGATTTGAGGTTTAGCAGGAAATCCATTCTCTGCCCGCTTTCCCAGAAATCAACAAAGACTGATCCGTGCAATGATACCAACTTGTCCATAATGCTAACTCATGTTGCTTCCCTCATTCTCGTTTTCCTGTATAACCGGCCTAGAACCGCAGCTTCAGGAACCTATTGCTGTTTGCAGGTTTTTTCGAAATGGCTTGGCTGGTCTGGCCACTATTTCACCATTGTATTGTGTTATTGACTTATTTAACAACACAACGTATATATTCTGAGCGACAATTCTGGTATATTTACCGTCTTACTGAACGTAGGGAAAAATGATACTTAATCGCTGCAAGCTGAAATAAATAAATTGTGACCGCGCCGCTTCTGTCGTAGTATTATGATAAAGCAAAATTGTATCATAAAAGATCATGAAAATCTTATCCCCAGGACACAATAGGGAAAGTGTAGAATAGGTTGACAGAAGAAGAAATGGACGAATAAAATCAAAGAGTGGATGAGAGCCGGCTATGTCAAGACCCAGATCCAGACCAGAGACTAGCTGGAGACGAAAGAAGTCGGCAGAACTGGTGTCTTCAGAAATATGTGATCAGAAATAATCTGTTTACAATTTAAACTGCCCTCCGAGCATAATGAAAGAATCTTAAATCACTTTTTATTTTCAATTACAAAAAGAGGCAAAGCACAAAACGGTCCAGACCTGTAAATTATTAGATTACAAGCAAAAGAGACCCCGGAAGGTATTTTTACATTGATAAAACATTTTTAGTTGGCTTTTTAAAAGAAACAAATACAAGCCACTCTTGTTTAGTTAAATAATTTTTAAATTTGTCATTTAAAACACAGTGCATCTTCTTTTCTTTTTCCATTTGATGCCCTATATTTAAAAGCATGCACTTCACATTAATTTTTGTCAAATTAACAGAATAAATGTTAAGTTTAAGTGTAACGGCAAGCTTGTCTTTAAGAATCTCTTGAGTGGTTTCTAAATTTGTGTAGATGCTCAAAATTATCAAGGAGCAAGGCTCACATCTAAAAGGCAGACCATCAAACAAAAGTGATGCTTAAGTTTTAAAGCTGATTCACAAACTAAATGTGCAAACAGAATCTTTGCCCGTAATAATTTATCATATTCCTATAACGAGACAGCGTCGTGGGGTACAGCGCAGCGGGAAGTGTGTACGCTGGGGATTTACTGTAAAAAAGTAAATAAATAAAATAAAGATAAAGGTAAAAATATCCCAGTTCTTCATCAGCGCAGGTAAGGATTGGGTAAAACAAGCTGGCTTATCAGCTGAGTTTAGCAGAGCGCCCGGCCATCTTTTCGATCTCCTTCCTTTCAGCTCTTGCGGAGTATCAGGCAGGCCTAGCCCTGAATGCTCACATTTAGCCTGTGGTAAAATGAACAGACTGAAGCAACTGGTGAGCTCATATTTATTTAAGATGAGCAGAGAATTTTGCGGTAGCTAATATCATGCACAGAGAGAGAGAGAGAGAGAGAGATGGTAATATTCCTTGTTTATCTCCCTCGAAACACCTCGAAAATACTGCTATATAGTCTTAATGCAGAGAAAACAGACCTTTAAATAGGGATTTGCTTCATGCACACTTATCTGTCAACTATTCTACAAAACGTTAATAATGCTTGGAAACACATTCAATACTTATAGACCGAAACAGTTTTACGTATTTAGACCCGGTTAGGCAATTTATAAAATATTCCAAAAAGAAAGATCTGCAAAAGTTATTCACAAAAGAAATCCTTTTGTTTCTGAAGGTCAGATTGTGAGAGATTAAACAACAAAACAAACAAACAAAACAAAACAAAAAGGGCGCGGGGGTGGAGGGGGGGGGGGAGGCGGCAAGTGTTAAAATGCAGTTAGAATTTAAAATGATGTTGAAATTTGGTTCTGGCATTTAGAAATATATTGTAAGTTATCCCTACGAGCCGAAACCAAGTACGGCCGATGAACTTATCAAGAGTTCTATTCTTTTATAGCGTAGAGCTGCTGATCCTGTAGCAAAGACATCAATAAAATACATTGTCTGTATTGTACATTGCTGTTGTCAATGTTCTTGTTTTGAGCATAAGTTGGATCCTCATTTTATGCTTTCTGTTTTTCCAGAAATTTATTTTTCTTCAGGAAATTATCCATTTGTTACTAATAGTTCTTTTTGTCTTGTTCACCTAAACTGTTTTACAAGAGTGTTTTTTTTTTTTGTGTTTTTGCGATTCTTGTCACCAATGTTATTGTACCGTATTAAATATATCTATTCAAAACCACGTCTTTCGTTCTCATTCATTCAGTTTAGTTCAGAGGTCACTATTTTTTTTAAATTTTATTTTATTTATTTATTTTTTTTTTTTTTTTGGGGGGGGGGGGCTTTTTTGTGTTCTTGTCATTGTTGTACTTGGTTTTCTCATTGTAAAGTTAGTTCTGAATAGATATTATTTTTAATATAAGTCACAGCTAAAAAGATGAATCTATACATCTCCGTCAGTCACCTTACCTTATGTTGAAATACCTGTATTCCACTATGTTCATGAATTTTCCCGGAAATGTGAACGCAATTCAAAAACTTGCACAGTGAGATTACTTGTAACGCCTACATGTTTTATTTAATTAGAACTGATAGCCTCTCGGATTGCCAGGTGATAACAGACATACAGACAATAAGTATTAAACTGTAAAACTGAATACTGTTCAGATACAGTGCTACAAACAAAAATACTTATCAAAACATTGAGGAACAGAGTTCCTGGTACTGAATAAGTCATAACAATTCTAGGAATATTTTTGTGTCTCCTCAGGATTGTATCTGGGCCTATAGTAATCTTCCAGTAGTTTCCGTTGTGTGTTGCTATTTTTGATGATGAGGAGCCAAGCTGTATCTTACAATGAGAATACGAACGGTTAAACAATCATCTCAGCATCAACAGGTCACATTATATGTATGCATGTGTTTACTTATTTGTTTATTATTATATATTATTATTTTGATTTTTTTTTAAGGAATACAAGAAATACACATTTGTTACGCTTACATTATACTTAAGGAACAACATGTAACAGTGCAGTTTTAATGAGTTAAAATTAGAAATAAAATGTAATAAACTTCTATCCCTCATCTTTTCCTAACATCCACATAATTATCATTTACATCAGCCAGTTAGAAATGACCGAATCTGGGTAGTCACTTGTAACGTGCAGTTCCAGAAAATGGGCATAGACTATATAATTAATAAAGTAGTATACTTCATTTCAGCTCAAATTTCATTGCCACTCTATATCAAAAGTTTTCTGATCAGCTTGCAAGGACTATAAATTTTAATTACACATTTCCAGCTTAAAATGTTCTTCATGGAATATGTCCCTCAAAAACAGAACATCTCAGTATATTTTTCTCTACCAGGCCTACTTCCAATACCTCTTTTTCTCGCTCTAAACTCATGAAAATTACATCTGTATATGCTCGGAAATGTTTTCCTGAATTGTAATCCTTTGTTTCCAGTTTTTACCTTTCCTACAGGAAATCTTAAAATAAATAAATAAATAATAAATCAGCTCAGCTAAGCTTATCTTTTTCAATCGTTCATGATTTAAATATTTTTTTCTCCTAATTTATGACTGTTGCATGTGTCCACGTAATTATGTTATGATCGGAGTTCTGAGATTTTAAAGCAAACACCTGTTTCAATTTTAAACTTTCTGAATGAAATCTAGAAAACCGACAGTTCGGAGCATCTTTCTCTGTATCTTCAGTTTGTGACAGGTTTGTCTATTTTTGATATGCTTTGCGGGATTGTATTCCCCTATCTATCTTAGTGCTGAACATTCTGCTAGCTGAAAACAAACAAACAACTACAAATACATTTTCAAAAAACAGTCAGAGCATTGTTCTAATGCTTACTTCATTGATCAGTATAATACCTACTTATGACTGGATTTCCGGGATCATATAACTTCGTATTTGTATTTAAGTTCCAAACTTGCTGCTTTAAATAAATGATACGTACCTGGAATGAATATTCACCACCAGTTTAAATTTAATGACATCATGACTGGCAGTAAAAACTAGTCAAATATGTGCATGAGGGAAGGAAGATGAAAATTCAGTTTTGTAATATTGGCATGTTGCCCCAGAGATTGAGATAACCATCCTATTCTTGCCTCTCTAATTCCTAACCATTCTGATATTGTGACTGCTTGTTCGGAAGTATTGGAAATCTAAATCCATCTACATGTACATCAGTACCTCCAGCAGTGAAATATTCATCCATAAGGACGAAGACTCACGAGCAACCCACTGATGGAAACGTACTGATGGAAACCTGGTAGCCCACAGACCGTTGCTATGGCGTATCTTGTGCTGCCTGCTACGAGACCTAGTTTACAACAAAGTGAACATAGACAGACACCCAAGCATAACAACAAGAACAACAACCGTACGAAACAAATATAAAGATGCTTGCACTCACACATGCATATCTCCACGTAAATAACAACAACAACAATGAACTAATATGAAGATATTATATTAACAGCACATCTGTCTATATAATTATATACCGATAAAAATAGCAATCCCAGACAAATTTGAAGATGCTTATACTCATACATGGCCTGCATAGTAATTTGTGCACAAAAACATGAATAATAATAACAAATACGAAGACAGCTCGCTGAGACGATGCTTTTTGCAGGCCCATGAGAACCACATTAGAGATACCAAGGGAAATCACATCCTTGGGGCAAAAGATCATGAAATGTCAAGCATAACCAGTGCTGTTAGTGAACAAATGGAGACGTAAAACAGCTTAACAAAGAACTAGCAACAAAACTCCTCCATAAATCTTGGGTCCCGAAACAGCCCTGCTGGCTCCTGTATGATGCATGCATGTTATAAACGTCGTTCTCCTTCTGGCAATGACTTTAATAGTTTATAGGAACTTTAAGTCATGTCAAAAAGTGTGATATGATAAACTGAATTTTTTACTGTCCTATTACATGTTATGCTTAAGTTTTTCAACGATATAATAATATATACTGGTTTTATATATCACGATTTCATGGACACGTAAACCGAACATTATAGGAAAATAAAGACGTTATAAAAATATTCTTACTATGGGCTGTAAAATATGAGTGGCAGGGAATCTGGACATAAAATTCTGAAATTGGGCTTGGGCAAATGATGCTGGAAAAAACAAAAAACAAACAAGAAACAACAACAACAACAACAACAACAACAACAACAACAACAACAACAACAACAACAACAACAACAACAACAAC
>JBCAUA010013159.1:0-13047 GCA_038406235.1 Peronia verruculata | reverse complement strand
TGAAAAAAAAAAAAAAAAGGCAGCAACGCTGGTTGTCCACAAGAGAGATGGAGGAGGTGAGCGTACTTGCGTGTGTCTGTCGGGGAAGGGAGGGTGATTAGTGACAGTGGCTCAAAGAGGTTACGTAACCTCTTTGCAGCGGCCTCATATGAAGATCTTAGTAAACACATGTATTGTCATTACGACAGCTGCCACGGTGCTCCTTCTTGCAAAGTTATTCCTTCTAATATTGCTTAAAATTGTACTACATTGTGATTCACAAATTGTTTAGTTAACTCGACTCATAACAGAACTGCAGTTAGAATGAGTTTCAGTCATGTCTCTACAGGCATCGTATCAACATCGCTTTTTCGTAGAACTACTTTTGGGCTGAATTCTCTGTCGCGGGTAATATCAACATAAAAGGACAAGTACAACATATATTACAATAGAGAACCCCGCTCTAATTTTATGTTCCACATTTACTTTTCTCAACTCGTGAACATGTCATGTTGTTCACACCTCGTGCACAGAGCGTGATTTTGTCAGACGTTGACCTCATTAGTCAGGCCACAGCCGGTATATTCCCAGTGCGTGACTCTGGTCAGCTGCCGCTACGATTACTGCCTTTATATAAGCTTACATAAAGATATGTAGGGCTAAAGATGTTACACAGACTTACTAAGCATAGTAAAATAAATGCATTATGCTTTTAAAAACCTATTGTTAACAGCCTGGTATGACAGCGTGGCACTCTTCGTTGCATCGTACACATGTACTTGTTTCGGGCTTGAGATTGGAGTTACGTTTTGAATCTCCATCTCCTCGTGGCAAAAGGCTTGGTCACGTGCTGGCTGCGTGAAATCGGACTGTAACACTACAGTAACGGATAATTCCCCCCCCCCCCCAAAAAAAAATGCGACCTTGCCATGTTGTGGTTGCAAGGGGGGGGGGGGGAGGAGAGGGTGAGGGGGCTTGCGCGTCTCCATGACCGTAAGAGCTATACTGGCGGGAGAGTCGTCTCCGGGTAGGGCCACCCAAGCCAGACACTCAAAGGACAGAGATCTGACGAAATGCACTGAACCAGAGAGCCTAGAACTGGCCGTCCAGGTTGGGGGTTTGAATAACAATCCAATCCTGTCAAAGACAACATGTTACAGAAACCGTAGCAACAAAGCGACCCTATGTTCCTCGGGGGATCAATTAAGGCATGAGAAGACGGAGAAGAATCAGTCATTTATAATTCATAAGCGTTACTAGTTGCGCTCTGCTCAATAATAGCACCGTTTCCTCCTTGATAATCCGAGGAAGAGGGGAGAAGAAAAGGGACGGGGGGGGGGGGGGGGGGGGGGGTCTTTTTAAAATTTTTCACTTATAGATTTCTGCGTGAAGCTTATGTAAAAGCGTGACTTTCTCACGTGCCAATTCAAAAAACAAAACAAAAAAAAAAAGAGAGAAAAATGTGTGCGCGCGCGCACACACACAGCGTCATCAATATTTCTTACTCTATTAAGTTACATATTGTGTCTTTGTGCGTGTGTGTCTATGTGTTTGGGTGCATGTGTGCCGTGTCCGTGGGTGTGTGACTGTGTATGTAAAATTTCGCAAGACACTCACGTGCATTCTCAGCTTCCTGAGAATGAGATGCACGCAAGGCAGTGTCAGTTCTGCGCTCAAATCCCTATCAAATCAATCAAACAACTATTTTAATAATTTTCTGTCAAGAGCTGGGTACCTATTCTGATTTGGGTCAAGTAGGAAATTTACGTAAACCGTCTTTCTCACGATAAAACTGAATAGTAAAAAGTAAAATCGAACAATCTGACTAACCTGTACATGTACAAGTAATTACTGTTACACTGAATTAATGCTCGGTCAACTGCATTACAATTAGCGCAGGCTATGTTCCATGGCCCACCATGAAAACCTCGAACATCAGGTGGAAACATCCGACATTTTTAGTTTGAGATCATTAGACGATGCGTTGTGATTCTGACACAATTCCTAAACATACAACTTACATTACAATGTACTGTACCAAGGGGAGGAAGGGGGGGAGGGGGGGGGGGGGGGGTCATGAAAATGGGCGCTTTGATATCAGACTCTCAAAATCGGGTTATTGCTATTTTTAAACACTCGGACCTCTTCTGATATGAGAAAATTACCGCTTGGGGCCAGAAACATCTACATGATGTACTTTATGCTCCAAAATGGCACCACCAGGAGACTGTATTGAAAGATTATTAATATTGCAATTGCGATTTTTTCGGAATGTAACTTTTTTTCTCCTTAGGGCTTTGATATTCGTGAACCAACTGATTTCAAAGTTTGAATATACCTGATTACCTGTATTCTTCATACGATGTGTTTCAATAATTAATATGCATCCCTTTTTCTCAATTTTGCTTTCGAAGGAAAATTGGATATTTGACCGACAACTGAGAATGTCAAGATTTCAAAAGTGTATGACAAACAGCGCATGGCACCAAACCGAAATACAAATGCGTATTACTTTGTATGCAGAACTTTTTTTGCTATTATTACTGTAGGAAAGTTGTTAATTTTCAAGACAGAAAATTCAAGAGGGCTATGTTGTCATGGCAACCGGATACAAAACAATTGTCATACATATATGTATTTCTCTTCTAATTTGAGCATGCTAAATCCGAATTTGTGGTTTTAAAATCCTAAGTTTAACCATTACCCCCCCCCCCCCTCAACCCGCCGCCGCCTAAAGTCCAATGAGTTTTACTTTACAACACAAATTCTGAAACTCCTTCATACAACCAGTCACCCATCCTAGAGAATAGCCTGACATAAACAGTTCAAGGTTCCTTCTTGTGACACACAAACCTTGGGTACTCAAGAACGTAAGTAAAAGAGAATTGTAGCAACAATGTTTGTCTGTATTTTTAGCACAATATAAAAGAAAAACTACATGTATTTATTTAAAAAAAAAAAAAAAGAAAATGAAATGAAAAAAAATAAAAAAACTAGGACAAAAGGAAAATTCAATATAACATGACATAATAAAAAATACCGTGAGCCTATTGCAAACTACCCACAATGAAAGATGTGTCCATTATCTTTTCGTGACTCAATAAAAAAATTTAAAAAAGGAGCAGGTGCATGCATGAACTAAATACATGTATGTGAAAATCAAGAACTGAACAGAAGGACTAGAGTAGAACATAGCAAACCAGTACGGCCCTGCCCATATCAGTTCTAACCACTTAATTCCCCTTTTCAATAAAAGTACACTTCAGACATAAAGGTACAAAAAAAAAACAGGTCACTCACTGATGACGAGCCATCTTTTTATCTTTTTTTTGTCTTTCTTCTCAAATGAAAAGATAAGTTCACACTGTTTACCTGCACAGCTGTTTATATCACAGACAGGGGTGGCAATGCAAATGGTACTAAATCTTCAGATTCAAATTTTGAGAAAAATTGAAACTTTTGACTACACACTTTGTGTTTTCGTGTGTCCATGAAACAAGACTTCGGACGTATTTTTTTTAAAAAAATCTATTCTTCGGACAATAAGGGAATAGGTAGCACGAAGCTAGTGTTGGAAAAATGGCAGAGTAATTTTAAAAAAAGTAAAACTCGACTTAGTACCAATGCATTTACATTCATTATACTGAGACAAGATCTATAATGCTTAACACACTTTTGAGTCTTTTGATCCTTAATCAAGGTTAACTGCCGTCATATGGATCTTTTCACAATATTTCCAGGGCTTTTCCTTAGTCAGAAACCATGCTGAGACAATACCAAAGGACATTGTGCTCACCACATCTTCTGGACTGCGGACTGAACATCACATGACATAACCAAAGTTCTGGGCTCACATAATAAATCACTCTGGGCTGGTTTTCTATCAGTCAGTGCAGCATTATTTGCAGCACTGTGAGACAGCCACTGCCAGTTAAAACACATATTCAATCCAACATTCTTATAATCCAAATGGTCAAATTGAAATTCTGATCACATGTGGATTTACAAATGAGACACTGTACTTCTGAACTAGACAAAACGCTAACATACTTACAAGATGACAGAATGGCAAATTTCACAATCATTTTATTTTATGTCCATCGTTCATAATAGCCTACCATGGGCAATAGGTATTTATTTCTTCAGTGTTTTCTTTTTGAGAGTATATTTTATTTTCATTTGTCTTCATTCCCAAGATCAATATATTATACATTTTGAACGTCAGAGTGGAGATGCCTTTGTTTTACATATACATTTTACACCACCATTATACAGAATATGATATAAACCATCCACATGGGAGTGCTCTAAGTATGTGAATGACATGATTTATTTGTGCTATATATTATTATTCTTTATTTTTCTCTATACTCAATCTAAATTAATTTTTTCATCCAGTAGGCCTATATTGGTGAAATTAATGCTACTATGACATCTGTTGTTCATCCTGGCTTGTCTGACAACAACTATGAAATTCACTGATTGTACAATGTCGAGGTGAGATGAACTATCGAACAATATCATGAATTTATTAAGACTATATGACCCAACTGCTATGATGTAAAAGATTTGATATGGTGAAATTATAAATATACATTTTGGGTGAAATGAGAGAACTGATATTGTGGAGATATTCGACTGTCATACTAATTCCGCCTTAGCTAAGGAACCAAACTGCTCCACAGTTGCTATAAGTATAAAGATACCGGTTGCATCACTTAGATCTTAGATTCAGAGTTGGGATAAGCAACAAGACTAAAATTGAAGAGCCTAATTTGTAAGTTTTGTCTATAAATGGGGTAAGGTAACATCCAAACAGACCTCGCATATAATAGGCCTACATGTATTTTAAATATAGACATACTATTACACAGACTGCACACAGCATAAAACGTTTCACACAAGTTTATAATGTGTAAATATACTAACTGGAGCCTCAAAGAGAGGCATTACATATACATGTATATTATAACAATCTGGACAGGCAGCTAAATAGGGATGTGAATGATGGAGATGGCATAATAATACACTGAATCTTGAAGGTATCAACAAAAATCATTTGGCTGGTATATCATTGTCATGGATCTGACTACATATATAAAAGGTTTCGCTCTACTTGTCATAAGTCAAATCTACTTGTTGTCATAATTCAAAACAGCAATGCACAAAAATAAAACTGATAGAAATGTTGACTCATGTAATAAATCAAAGCCAGCATAGGTCACTGAGTCTCTATAACCCAGCATTGTGCTAAGTGACTGCCAGTCAAACATAACACTGTGAGAAATGAGAAACAGCACAAGGTTAATGGCCTGGCTATTTCAAGCTTCCTCAAGAACTGGTTGCATTAGTTTCTTTTTTTTTTCTTTTTTTTGGGGGGGTTTGTTTTGTTCTGTTTGGTTATATATAATATCTACAAAGACAATGAACATTATATAAGAGGTTCTCAAAAGTCCAACGTAAGTGCACTACCCTCACTTCAGGTTCAAAAAGAGAAAGAAAAACACTAAAGTTTCATTTTTTATTGCTTGTATCTCCTAAACATTCATTGAAGAGACAGATTAAACAAATCTATAAGTATTATTTGGATGGACATGAACTGACAAATATCTGAAATCCTTAACGTGCCTAAATGATGTTCACTTCTTCTGGGGGCTTCTCTTGATCCTCTTGCAATGGCAAAAAAATTGACATAAGATCCTGGGTTGCTATGTTAGATAATGGCCCAAAACTTCTATTTAATTTTCAATGTGAGGTATCATTTTCCTAAAATACTGTCTGGGTTTAGTGTTTGGACGTTCATCATTTTTGTGTTCTTAGACAAATTTATTTTGGCATCCTTGAGTAGATCTCTGAGTGATAAATTTTTATACAAGAAATCATTTCTCACCATGAGATATTGTAAGAATGGGCTTGATAACTATGGGCTCTTGAGAAAAGCTGTGAAAAGACATGCCAACAAGCTAAATACATGTAACAGGACAAGTTTCCAAGAATATGAATTTTTGTCATTTGTTACATCTAAGAAACGGTTCAGTCGGCATCCACGTTGTTAGATTTTTTTCCAAGTCAACTTTTTAATTTACTGGAAATGACACTGAGAACAATTTCTGCAGTTATTTTCGTCATCACTTTGACACATGTTATGTCTAAGACTATGGAGATAGTGGTCTGGAAATTGCAAAACATTGAATCCTATTTACTCGGCGCTTTAATCCCATAAAACTGGTATGGCCTTAATTTTGAGGGAGATCTAGTCTGTTTTCATTCATGCTTTTGTTCTGCAGATATGATGAAGTAGTGTGCTTTGTCAAGTGTTAAGTCTAAGGAGTGGAAATTTTGGTCATCGTTAAATCTAATTACATGTATAAATAAACCTTTAGGAATGATTTTTACATCACAGTTATTTTTAGGCATAATTCAGTTGGCATTTGTTTTCAATGATCTAATCTGTCAGCGCTAGGATGGCTCCATTACATTAAGATCTACATGCTTTTGTGCATAACAGTCTCTATCTTGTGCAACTGAACACTGCTTCTGATGTTGAGAATACAGCCATAAATGATTATTTATGGCTGAACAACTCAGAATAATGTTCCTAAATATAATATAGTAATAAGGGAGACATTTATACTACATGACAATGTTTATAGCTGGTAGATAATTCAATGTTAGTATTTTTAATACATGTATTTACTTTTTGTCATTACATTGACAAAGCACGTCTTATAAATTATTTGACCTTGATCTCATAAAGTGAAAGGAAAGATTCCATATTCCGAGGCACACATTACACAGCAGCCTTTTCCTACTCATTCTGTATATGTCTTGATCAAATTTTAGTGGTTAGCACAGTTTGTAGGAATAATATTCCTTTGATTCATTTTTTAAAAAAAATTTGTTTTGGTCATTGTTACATCTAAGAAATTTAATATATTTAATTACTTTGTGATTTCCTTCTACTCTTATCTCATTTTAAGCCATTAAATTACTTTAGCAACATTGATGCAATCTTTAGAGGTATTTTTGAACGATATTTCTGACTAAAATGTATGTTAACACAGACTTATGAAATTATGTTTCTTAGACTTAATGATGATGAACAATTCTGGAATAACTTGGTGGCACAAAATACACTCTGATCACCTAATCTGCTTCTTACCAACCCCCGCAGGGGCCCAGGGTTTATAAATAGGTTCTCCCACCTGCAGGTGGTGTAAGCCTGCCATTGGTAGGGTGTCTCCCATGGAGTGCCATCCTCAACATTCCAGGGGTGACATCTCTTCTCTCTCTCTCTCTCTTTCCTTGCTCCTCTTTGCTCTTGTCTTCTGTCCCGCTTTCTTTCCTCTCTTCTTCTTGACTTGCAAAGGTATCAGTATCTTATCGTGTCTGACACAATATAGCTGTAATTGTGCTGATGTGTCATTAAACCACAAAACACAGGCACACACACTTCTTACCAAGTTATGTCCACTGTTATTTCAATTTCAACTAAAAGTAAATTGTGAATTGACCACAAGAAAATTGCTCTTGCTTTGTGTTATTGTTACATCTCAATCTAAGAAACAGGGGACATCTACATTTCAAGGCCACCTACAGCAATTACCATTAGTTCAACTATCTTTTCCTTTTAAGATAATAGACCTGATATCTTAAGGTACTGATTTAGTATGTTTGCAGATCTATTCAAGGCTGGGATAAAATTGCCCTTCATGTGACAATCCTATGGTTGACCTTTTGAGAATGGCTCACATAATATATCAACATCAGGGACAACATCATAAGTATGAAAAAAATTGTACTGTTACAAATACATGTACATGTATATCATATTGTCTGAATTTTTTTTTTTTTACACATTCCATCATTCTATAGTCACATGATTTTGAAAGATTTGTCACCTGGACAAGTGGACAAGAAGACAACAAGGCTAAATCTAAGTGTTTGGCCATTTACCCTGACTACTGAATTAAACCAGCATGATCAAAACAAAAACAATCCCTGTCAGTCCTTGTTCAATGCCCATTCCACAGACCTTCTAACTCATTCTTAAAAGTCAGTAGCCTACACATAAGGGGTGAAAATGTGGAGAGTTAGGAATGCAAGTAACATGCAGCTGTGTAACACAATATGATGGTAATAAATTTTTTAACAGCCAACTTCATTTCAGACATATTTTTATCATGTTTAATGAAACCCATGATAAATCACCAGTTCTAACTGCAAATCATTGCTGTATCTTTACAATAGTAAAGCAACTTTTTGTACTATGCAAAGGAAGAGACTGAATCACTTTTGTTGCTGTTTAAGGAAAGATTAAACTGATGTTCTTTTTTTTTTGTGTGTAAATAGACCTGAACAAATCCATCCGCATGGGGTAAAAAAAAAAGTTATGTCAACGAAATAAAGGATTGTCAGAACAGGTATAAAAAAAAAAAGGGTATTCTTTTCATCATTCAGTTTCCACTGAATGGTTCCATCTTTGTTAACATGCTAATGGCAAGGAATACAATAACGTACGTTTTTCACTTATGAACATGTCTACCAGTCACCTTGTACATTTTCCCTTTCTAGAAGAGCAATTGCATCACAAAATGAAATGACTATGTTATCATTTTATACAACCAAAAGTGAAGTAAAACACAAAGATCACCTACACGTACAAATCCACAAAAATCAGCACTTTTGACTCATTCTATCCCTGGCACAAAACAAGGCATAACTGCCATCTTTAAGTTATTACTGTAACTTTCATAAAATACAATATACAAGAATTTCAAAGGTCACAAATCTATTCACCATCATCTTTACAGGTTACAGGGATTAGATCAGACTGGAAAATCTGATGTAGCTCATGCGCAGAACAGTTTTACATATCCCAACCCCTTGTGGGGGCCCGGGATTTATAAGTTGGTTCTCTGCTTCCACCTGCAAGTGGTTAAGCCTGCCATCGGTGGGATGTCTCCCATGGAGTGCCATCCTTGACATTCCAGGGGAGAAATCTCTTCTCTCTCTCCTTGCTCCTGTCTTCTGTCCCAGTTTCTTTCCTCTCTTCCCCTTGATGTATAAACGTATCTTGCCATGTTTGACACAGTATAGCCATAATCGTGCTGATGTGTCATTAAACCCCAATGCAAACAAACAAACAAATCCTAAAATAGACCTGCTTCACATCCTATCAACCATCAGTTCTACATGATTGTATCTTTGAGCTGTATCAGATCTGAGATGGACCTACTAATAACCTTCCTAAGATCAAACCCATTGAGCCATTTTTTCAGCCAGCTAGATTGCTACTCTTTGCCAAGAGGTGTAAGACACAGGCATTGTACACAAGAAAAAAGTCACTGCTTTTCTTGCTATTCACACACATGAAGCACAATTTTTTTTTTTTTTTAATGGATAAGAAAAAAGAAGAGAAAAAAAAAACCTGTTCATCCTATTGTGAAATTTTCAGTTTCCTATGTCCTATGTTTCAAATAACAGGAGAAAAAAGTGATTTTTTTTTGTTTTCCCCCTTCTCTACAATGTTTATACTGCTGGTATTTGACAAAGGGAAGTAATTTTGTTGACAGACAAATTATTCATTAATTCAAATGTTCAATGTTGGAGCTATCTACTGACTTAGTTGATCATGAAGTCGATACTATGCAACAACCTGTGAGCAAGCAATAAGAACAGCATTAATTGTACGTGGTGAGACAAATATAATGTTTTTGTGACATTTTACATGTATGTGTATTTAATTTTACAAGCAGTGTAGCAGACCTTCAACCTCAACACAGATATACATATACATTTTACTCTTGAAATAGGTGTGCATCGGTATGTTTTGAGGCATTTTTCACATCAACGATACTTCAATCACATTTACATCGTCTAATGTTTCAATGATTGTTATCAGAAATGAAAAAATGACAACATTCAGCGAATGAGACAATTATATCTGACAAAAATCATTGAAATCTGATAAATATCTGTGTTTGGTGTCAGACTAGAATTCATAACACAAAATGTGAAATTAAAACAAAACAATTAAAACAAACAAAAACCTTAAGCCAAATGCAACTGATTATAATAAAGAGAGTACATTTAAACATCTCAGAATAAATCCTTCCCAGTCATTCCTTGTCTTTTATCCTGGTCACAAGAAAATATCAAGCTAAATACATGTGATATGAGACAATTCACGTCTCCATCAGTTTCCCTTGAGGGCAACTTCATAATGATAATATTCCTTTCATAAACAACCATGGGAAACAAAACTTCCAAAGTGATAATGTACAAAACAATGTTTGATGTGCGTATGGGAAATTACAGTAAACAAATGTAACCACACAGTGCTACACAGCTCTAGATATCAAATACATGTACATTCAGAAATCTGCTATCGATCTTTCATTCAAATCTACAATAAACAGTTCATTCTGTTGGTTTTTAGAGCAAGGGACTTTTTGCCAATTTTACACAAATAAATACTAGCAGTGAACCTTCTATCAGAAGTATCTGATTAAGCACAATGCACAGGGTCATTAGTCCATCACTGGCTTGAGTGACAATTCATTTCACAAATGAAGCCAATACAGCAATGGCAATTCCTAATTCTCTTATATATGGTTATGATTTTATTGTATGTCTGGAAGACACAACATGACGGCAATGAGCAGTGCTATCTGCACTTAAAGCAAACTGATTTTTTGTGATCATGACTTGAAGACAGCTATGAGAAACACTGGCTATTTCTTAGTTTCACACAGGCCTGTGGCAAAATTTAACTATCACTTTTCTCTGGGAAGGTTTTAGGCCATATTATATATGACAGTGTCACTAGGCACTCAAGAGAGCATGTATCCAGTTTCAAATTTGAAAGTAATAAAAAAAAAAAAGCCAATGTACGCCTACTGTTGGCAGCATAATGAAATCAGCCTTGTGCCAAGACACATCATTTTACAGGAGTATAATTAAAAAAAAATAAAAAATTCAGTTCCAAATTCTTATCTAAATCCAGACAGAAATACTATTTCCTTAAAACTGTATAGTTTCAGTTCCATTTCCCTTTTACATAAAGGTTCGATTTTGGCACACGGCAATTTCATCATGTTGTCAATAACATCTTTTATTAACCTGTCCAGCAAAGATAACATTAGCAACCAATTCTGTGAATTTCAAGCTTATGTGGTAAGTGTTAAGACTGCTCTACTCCAGCGAAGAAAGAACCTTTATTAAATGAATTCAATGCTTTATTAACCTATAGAGATCTATGCGTCTAAATAATAATAAAATTGTTTATCAATGAATATGGTGTGTTCACACAGCAGGAGGCTAATTCGTGCTATTGTTTGGTGTACTGGTCAGTTATTAACAGATTTAATAATAAAAGAGGCTTCAGAGGACAAAACTGATTTGAGTCTTCAAATTACGTTACATTCTATAAACGTCTTTCAAACTCTTCAAATTAGATTAAAATCAGGATATTCTACAGTTCACTTTTGCCACACAACAGTATTTCTTGCTACAAATTTGCACTTTCATAAGGTCAGCCATAACAAAGTGAAAATAGAGGGAGAAAAAAAGAGGGCTTAGAACAAAACAAAAGCATAACAAAAGCAGAAGAAATTATACATTCAAATAAAGCAACTCCTATCAATGTTAATATTAATTCACTCAATGTCGACCATTTTTCAGCTGCTATTCCCTCACTGACAACGTTTTGATGGTATTTCTAAAAAATCACTGTGACTAAACTACAAAAGATACACTGATGAAATTTTCTGTGTTTATTGTTTATAAAATTACCTGTGTTCTGCAGAAAACAGCTTTGTTTCATCTCTATTAGTTTCTTTATTACGAATTTTCAAAAAGGACCTAAATTTGGGCGCAGCCATTGTCACGCTTGCGAGTGACACGGGGAAAAAAAAATCACCAAAAAAACCCCTCTAATGCTAAAGAGCTATAACCTATCTCAAATTAAAAGGAAATGACTAAGAAATCTAAAAGTGTAAACATTGTCTACACGGTAGCGTCCATTACGTCAGAAAAAAAATCAGAATTTGCGATCGCCACTCTGGCGATATCGTCATTGAGACGTAGCGGGTCCCGTCGTCGCCACAGTGGCGATAAAGACATTGAGTGAGTTAAGATCAATGAAGACATGGAAGATGTCTTGTTGATGGTGATTGTATTTTTCACACAGAACCCTCAGGTTGAATACCTGTTCTGTGGTGCTTCTATTTGGGCAGAAACCGGCCCGGGCACTGTTAGGAATGGATGAACAAACAAAAAGCTGCCAAGGCGCTCAGTTTAACCGTCTTTGGCATGCTGCCACTTGTTTTTACTCGTCACTCCCAGATCTTTGTCTTCGCATATTACGATTTGGCAGAACATTCCTTAACACCTTAATGGTTACTCTTTGTCTCCCCCACCCGACACCCCTCGCTTTAATTTCACCTGCGTGGATAAAGAAACATTATTTCCACCCCAGGTTGACTTACCTGGGCCCTAGCCTATTTGCATAAGTATCACCCATACGTTGTCTTGCCTTTAGCCACCAATATGTAATCAGCATCGGCGGGCATTGTTACGAGTGGTTTAGCAAACAAAAAGCTGGTCGCGCATGCTGTACTTTGCATAACCATCTTCGCCACGCCACCAGGTGGTTTTACTGGTCACTTTCAGGGAAAATTATTTCTCTATAAGCAAGATCGGAAGGATTGGCATTTTGCAGATTCTGAGATTTTATAAGGAGAAAGAATATAGAAATAAAATGGGACTGCATATTCTTTATACCCCAAATTTCGCAACATCCAATTTTATAATATCTGAGTTTCACTGTATTTTAGTTGTTGATATGCCCCTTCTAACATGTTTGACCCATGGTCATTCAATAGATGACCAGCTAATTGCTAATCAGACTTTACCTCCCTGTGGTTGCTATGTGCAGTGGTAGATTATCAATTTTCCGAAGTTTTTAAAAGGTGAATAAAACGCTTGCTTAACCCTTTGTTTTGTGACGGGACGCCTGAGTCCCAGGCCATTTATATCGGTACAACATTCTTATTCTGCCTAATA